>JAGDFM010000356.1:0-42772 GCA_019155715.1 Phytophthora pseudosyringae
AGACCCCATGTTGTTGTTACTGCTAGGTCACAACGAAGGCGTTTATCGAATCGCACTGACCTACGATATTGGTGTGTACATTTTAGTCTGTTCGATGCTCGACCACCCAGCATCTTTAGTTAGGTCTAAATTAAAGAGACAAGGAGTGTATCATTAATCTCGACACCCCGTCGAGTTGTCAGTGTAACCAATGAAGAATGTATTGGTTGCTGTATTCACTGCTCACAATCCCCGCGCTGCGCTGTGCTGCTTTTCGCACTCATCCACCGATCCATCCACACCCCGATGTGCGTGTGACCCAACTGCCGCTGCGATATCGATGATCAGTGTGCGGAAACGGACCGACCGGCGCGCGACGAATGCATCCTGACTTCGATCGACAGTGCCGCGGCGATGCGATCGAGCGATGGTTTTGCTGTCCGTTCTTTTTGCTGTGTTGACAGCGCCGCCCACGCGAACTCGTGGAGTTGCTGTAGTCGCCACCCGGTGCACATCTTTGGGGAACGGATCACCAGGCGGTATGTTGCAAGGTTGCGCGTGCATTGCTCGGGCATTGCATAGGCACCTCGTCATGAGAGGAACTTGCGTCGCGGCTCAACAAGTACGAGAGGGGGTCCTGTTAGTTAATGTGACGGCACCAACCTCAAGGAATATTGCTGTGTCGGGAGGGCTCGGTCACCTCCTCGTATGGACGGACCGCACAGCTGGGCAACAAGCAGGCAGGCAAGCGAGACCCATGTGGCGGACGAGCGCAGTGGTCATCTATCAGCCCGCGTTGTATATCAAATGATCCGATGAACTCTCTACTACTGTCGCCGCCGCTGCATCTGGCACAGCGGAGCAGGCGTTCGCGGCACGGATCTCAACGACAGGATTTGTCGCTCGCATTGACGATTACCCCGCGCTCGCTGCCTGACAACCCTACGGACTGCTGGTTGCACCTCGGCACCTCGGTGGCACCCTGTCAGCACCTGCCATCGCCGCGAAGTTCGGACACCGCCCTCCCGCCGCGCAGTCGCCACCCCACCTCATTATTCAATTCGCGCTCTTCGCAGCAAACAATCAACCAAGCGACTAGCAACCGAGCGATCGCACAGCTCACCTTCACCTTCGTCATCTACAACTACTACAACAACTGCTACCTCCAACCATGGTCAACGTCGTCTCCGTCTTCACCGTCGCGCTCGCCGCCGTGGCTGCCGTCGCCTCGGGCGCTTCCATGCGCTCGGAGGCCGCCCCCATGCCGACCGGGTCGTGGCCCGCCAGCAAGGGCACGGTCTACCTCAAGGAGCCGTACACGGTCAAGAAGGGCCAGACGTTCGACGGCGGCATGAAGACGTACGCGCGCTCGAACGTCAAGTGCGGCGGCCAGAAGGAGAGCGGGTGGCAGACGGCCGTGTTCATGGTGGAGCCGGGCGCCACGCTCAAGAACGTGATCATCGGCAAGGACCAAATGGAGGGCGTGCACTGCGAGCAGAACGGCTGCACGATCCAGAACGTGTGGTGGGAGGACGTGTGCGAGGACGCGCTGAGCATCAAGGGCGGCTCGGCCAGCAGCGTGGCCAGGGTGATCGGCGGCGGCGCGCGCTCGGCCGACGACAAGGTCATCCAGCACAACGGCCTGGGCACGGTCTCCATCGAGGGCTTCTACGCGCAGGACTTCGGCAAGCTCTACCGCTCGTGCGGCACGTGCGGCGGCAAGGCGCGCAAGGTGAGCCTCAAGAACGTGCTGGCCGTGAACGGCAAGGTGAGCCTCGTGACGGTGAACAAGAACTGGGGAGACCAGGCCACCTTCGAGAACATCAAGATCAAGGGCAAGAAGGTGGACGTGTGCGCGTGGTCGCAGGGCTCCACTTCGGGCGAGCCCAAGAAGCTGGGCGCCGGGCCCTCGGGGTCGCTCTGCCAGTACTCCACCAGCACCATCTCCTACGCGTAAGCNAGGGCAAGAAGGTGGACGTGTGCGCGTGGTCGCAGGGCTCCACTTCGGGCGAGCCCAAGAAGCTGGGCGCCGGGCCCTCGGGGTCGCTCTGCCAGTACTCCACCAGCACCATCTCCTACGCGTAAGCTCGACTCCAAGGTGTCAACCTACGCCTGTGGTCTATGTGAGCGTTATCGATGTAAGAAATCGTGTCGTATTGAGCTGAGAATTTGGAAATCGATGTGCATGTGTTGTTTTCGTTTTGATTGGTCAGCTCACTTCAACTTCCAAAGTGTGCCTCAGATCTGAGAATATCAACTATGGAAGACTTCACAAAATCGTATCCAAATTTTACAATTCCAAATCCGGCATCGCCGATCTCTATGGCAGGCGGCTTCGCGGACGATGCAGCGGCCTTCCTGGACGTTGACGCGCGCGCGGTGCCTCGTCCCGCTATCGCAGCTCTCTCCGCATTATCCGCTGCGTCTCTGGAGTCTCTGGCCAATGCTGCAGCCTCCGAACTGACTGGGGACCTCACCCACTCGGCCAGTTGCCAAAACGCAGTCGAGCGGCCGACCCATGCCAATAATGAGGCCCTTGCAGCCATGTGTGCTATTGTGACAACATGCGCTAGAGACGGAGGTGCACGAACGCCGGCGGAGCAGCGGTAGGAGGTGATACAATGACGCGGATATACCAGGGACTCTCTAATGTGATAGCTATGGTTTGTGCGGGTTGCTGTGTGCTTGTGCCGACTGGCAGACAGCAGCTCAATGCTCTTGGAGTGGAGGACGAAGATCTTCAGATGAAGCTCCTGCCGTTGCTGGCTGCGGTGGTGCCAAGTGTGGAGCGTGTGCTGGAGAGTGTCAGTGCGTGAAGACGTTGACACAGGTGTTGAGCCATTGGACTAGGAGGTGCAAGGTTCTGACGAACACTCGGTGTTGATCCGTGTGACTGCTGCTGCTGCATAGGCTTCGACTTCGCCCACGTGGTGGACGTGTCCTGGAGACTGGACTACGTGCTGCGCTCGAGCAGTGCTGGGAGCGTCCACGAGCCATTGTACTTGGTGCAGCTGAAACTGCAGTCGCCTGGTGCCAGCGACTCGGGGCTTCGGACGCTGGCGTTCTCGTGCTCGGTGGAAGAACTGCGGTCGCTCGTGTATCGTATCCAGGAGGCGGCTAATGAGGTGGAGAAGCTCGCGGCGGGGACGCCGTCTCAACTTCGAACGAGCGCGTGAAAGAAAAGAAGACGCAGGTGGTGCCAGGGGCGAGTGGAAGCTAAGGTATTGTTGTTAACAAGAGAGGCTAGGGAGGGCTAGAACGACTGGCTAAGCTGCTTGAACGATTGCTGTCACGGGCTTTCTCAGTGTATGTGGGTGTGGCGCTTTCAGCGGGTGGCTCAGTAGCGGTCGTTGCTGTAGTTCTGGCTGACGACGACGTGGCCCTTCTCGAGCAGCTGGATATCCTTCTCGAGCTGAGTGAGCTCCTTCTCGAAGGTCTCTTTTCGCCGGACCTTGCCCAGCGTGTCGAAGACGACGTTGTGGCAGAGCTTCTGGTACTTGACGTTCACGTGGTCCCACTTGGACTTGAGCGCGTCTACAAGGGCCACCCGCTCGCGCTCGTCCATGGGCTCAACGCGGTCGCGACTGTCTTCCTCCATCAGATTGTGGTTTTGCCGGACGAACTCCTCGATCATCGAGTTCTCGCGTTCAATTTCATCCTTCACCTGATTCAAGTACCGGGGTACCTGGCCGTAGTCTTCCTTGGTCATGTACTGCGGGGGCTCGTTCTTCACGCGCGCGCGATTACCCGGCACGGCGAGGATCGTTTCGACAGCGTTGGCTGTGACGAAGTTCTTGGCCGACTTGAGGCCCATGATGGGTTTGTCATCCTTTCTCACTACAGGCGGCCTCGTCGGTCCGGAGTAATTGAACTTGCCCGCTGGAGATCATAGACAACGGGTCAGTACGTCTGTCTCCTTTCACACTGGTTGCATCACCCCAGGTCTAAATCACTCACGCTTCTTCGAGACGACGGCGGTGGCACTCCGTTCACCTTTCCGAATGAAAGACTTGGGGTCAGCTTTGGCTGGTAGACGGCCGAAGCCACGAGCACTGGCCGGCTTTTCCGTCCTCTGGGCCGTGCCGAGGTTAGCACCCTCGAGTTTCGTCTTGCCACGCACACCGAAGGTGCTACCGGTCGGCTGCACGTGAGGATCGAACTTGGAACGGTACCGCTCCGGCTTGGCAGGCTCCACGTGCACCTTCGGGATGAGGTTGTAGATGCACTCGTCGCGCTGCATGGTAGTTTTGGTCTAGTCCTCCGGTCACTACTATGAGAGCGGAGTGCGTTGTCTTGGCTGCTTGACAGCTCTAAAGGTGAATGGCGCGTCCGTGACGCTCTATTGGTTTCGGTTGCTGCACAATCTCATGACGGAAGGAGCAGAGCTATCTTCAGCACACTTGACGTTACACTTGGTCTGTGTTTCAAATCTACAACGTTTTTTTTGCTTTCTCGCAAAGGGCCTTGGGGTCGTTGCTGCGGTCTGGGCTTCTTTGTCTTACACAATATCTCCACTCGACGAACGCAACGGTCTGGATGTTCGACGAGGAGATTGGTCGCGATCCTTTGACACCACTACGGTGTCCTCATCGTCGGTAGACATACCCCTTTCGCCGCATTCTTCATCCAGTAGATCAATGTCTTCGTCTCCTTCGTTGTAGTCGAGCGGCCTGTCTCCCGCTGCTGGCGAGTTCGCGGCGTCTTCATCAATGCGCGAATATTGCACGTTGCTCCGCCTTTTTTGAACTCCAGAAGCAGATTTCGCTCTCGTGGGTTTCCTTTTAATTCGCCGGCGACGTCGTCGAAAGAAGAGGACAACTACCACGAGCAAAACAAACCCTGCGAACGATGCCATCGCGACTGGGCCTGACCACGACGCGGACATTGGCAAGATCGATGACGACATTGACGCTCGTTGATCGTTGGTCACTTCGGCTGAAGCGCTGGCATTGGAGGTGACGTTGACGGTAGTATCCCCACCAGTAGTAGCAGAAGTTCCAGCCACTGGAGTTGGACCAACACTTGAGGGGTCCGTAGTACTGGAACGAGAACCAGCATTTTCTTCGAAAATCCCAACGATGGCCACTGGGTCGATGTGGCGTGTGTGAACGGACTCCAGGAACGCCACATCCTTGATTTCGGAGCATACTGGCAACGTTTCGCCTTCGTCCGCGTGTAATGCAGCACCAAACAGCTCGCATGTCCCGCAGCGAGGCAGCGGGAGAGCTCTCCACGTTTGAAAACTCGGATGGTTTGTTTTCTCAACAGACGTATGGAAGTGAATCGCTACAGCGAGATTTTAACAAGCGTACGTTAGTCATCCCCCAGTGATCATATATCGCTTCATGACGTACCGACACGGAAGAGATGACAGCTCAACGAATCTCTGACAACCAAATACAGGTCCTTGATCTCTCTCATGGACTGGTGGAAATCGTCACCAGTATAAGGAATCATCAGAGTGTGGGTCTGCTCCGCTAAACTCCCAGAGCGCTCTGGTTCTGCGTTGGGATATAACTGTACGGCATCACTGGCGCTTGATCCGTTTATGAACACAGATCCCACCAATTCTGCAGTTGCCGAGCGCAATCCACTGTTTGAGATCGCCACATCCACAGACACAAACGAGGAAGTGGAGCCACCGTCATCGATGGCGCCTAGCTGAACTCCCTTCACGACCAGCGAGTACACGGGGCCCGCCATACGCGTTATGTGCAGGTTGGAATAATGAAGCTCGGATGAGAGCTGAGGGACGTCAGCAGGGAGTGGCCAGAATCCTGGAACAGATTGCACATCGAACCCAGGACCGACCTCGGGTGACATGGCGAAGACGCCGTGCGCCTGCCACATCCAATCGCTCGTCTCACCGTTCACCGTGTACAGGTTGCTGTCCTTCCATGACTGGCCATAGCTAAATCCATTGAAATAAGCCATCTCGCGAGCCAATGCCACGAACATCGAGTTGTTGGGCTCAGTGGGCTCTCCTTCAGCCTGACAAGCGAATGGCAGATTGAAGTACTTGCCATATGAATGGTAGTTGAGGGCCACGCTGAAGTCGGACGTATTACGCACCACAATGTCGCGAACAGCCTGGGTCTCTGGCTCCGAGAAAGCTCTAGGTCCGTTGTAGTCATCTCCACACGGGTCATTGCTGCTGCCCTTACTGTCGCGGGCGAAGCACGCATCGTAGTTGCGGTTCAGGTCCACGCCTGCATCAGGTGGGCTTTTGTCACATGTCGGGGCCCCGCTCTTGCGCTGACCCATTTTATTGTGCTCCCACACGCGCGCCATCTCGTTATGCGCATATCCGTCCGGGTTCACGACCAGTATAAACCAGAGCTGGCGCGATGTCAATAACTCGAGGGCAGCCAGATCTCCGTTCCGATAGTCCGATGTCAAAATATCGATCGTGTAGACCAAGTTCTGATAGCACGAGCCAGGAAACCATGCAAGTTAGTCAAGCGTTCCTGGACTATGGGATCAAGCAAAACAGTTCACGTACCATCATGGAAATTGGCTATAGGCACGGTACGGTGAGAGTTAACATGGATGTGTCAGTTCGAAGAACAATTTGAGCCACTCCAGGAACGAGTCAGCAAGTACCTCGCGGGCGTGGTGCATGCCTGTGAAGAGCGCTTGCGGGACCTTTTGGTCTTCTGGGGCGTAGCACGCACCCAGGCAGAGTGCACGCAGCGGTCGGCCTTCAACAGAGCGCCCGAGATCCTCCGCTTGTGCGATGAGGGGGAATGCTGCAGCTACTTCGTCAATAAAAGCTTCCACCTCATCCACTGACAGCGAACCCCTCACAGCTCCGAGACGCGGAGAAAAAGCTGCGCAATAATCAAATCAGTGCCCTTGTTACAGGTAAGACACACACCAACACACGCAGTCGACGTACACTCGTGCGCCCGACAGTTGCTGGAGCTCGAATGTTGCGGTGCGCAATACGGATCCGACGCGTTGGCCGAGCTCAAGGCGATCAGTTGCACCGCCAGCTTGGCGTCCGTCCCTCCGACGCTCAGCTCCAGCAGAACGTTGGCAGCCTCGCTTCCGTCTTCCTCCTCCACTTCCAGAACAAACTCCTCCAGCAGCAGCACTTGGTCCACATACCACCGCAGCCACTGATCGTCCCACACCAACTCGACGTCGTGGAACGCGTCCGCCACGTCCTACAACAACAGTCATGAGCCTACCTTCCTCTCTCTCCTGCTCTGTCCTCCTGCTTCACGAACCGTGACGCACGGCAGCTCTGCAACCAGCGACGTGTTCTGCGACGATCCCACGAAGACCTCGTTGCTGGCGGCGCCGTCAGGGGCCGAGCCAATGGCCATCGCCAGTCCGCGCTGCATCGGTAGCTGCGCCTTGAGCATCGCCTGTCCGCTCTGTGCCCATATCACTATCGTGAGCTATTTTACTAGCCCCGTCTACTTGTGAAGGACACATGAAAAGTGTCCACCACCTGCGGCCATTGTGTCCGCAACGAGAGTCGGTGCAGCGTCCCGTCGCCCGCCAGCGCGACGGAAATCCGCAGCGTCGCCTCTGCGCGCAGCTCGAGGGCGCCGCCCGCCACGGAGACGGCGGAGGCGTCTGCGATGAACCACGAAGCTTGTTGCTGCTGCTGCAAGGCCGATAGGCTGTCGGCCGCGGCCGCGTCCGCCTCCCACACGCGCGAGAACGCGCACGGCCGCGCGCGGTGGATCTCCAGCGCCGCCATCTTCGGTTTTGACATTGATGTCGTACTTAGATAGAATATCGTACTTAGTACGGGAATTCTGCACGTGTGGGTTGGCATGGCTGTCATTGAGAGCACTGCAACGCTGCAGGAGTATTCGGCGCATGCTGTTGCGTGGATACTATCCAGCCAACAGCAAGTGGATCGGTACAGTATCCTGCGACTGGATACGGGTGGGCGAATGTCTTACCGCTGGAGCAAAGATGGTCTTGGTCGGCTGCGCTGGAGTAATCTTCGGTCGTCATCAAAGCCCTGGTCGGTGCCATTGCCGATAGACTGAAGCTGTCACGTTTTCCAGCGCCAGGAGTCCTGGGCCGGGAGGCTCGTTGAAAGGCGCTCAGTCGTTGCAGTTTGGCTGGAAGCACATGAGTTGAAACGAAAGCGTGTCCTTACAGCCCGTGAAAGCCTCGATGGCGTAACGGCGAGCAATGACTTCCGGACCGATTTCCTTCATTTCCTGCGAACTCCAGTGGAAAAGCTCCGGGGAAAAAAAAAACCATTTTGCCATTTGCCGTCTGTTGGCACTTTGTGCTCTGACTCGACTATCTCCCCTCTCATTGGTCGAGACCCCCCTATCCGCTTTTTGTTTTGTTTTTCCTCATCCTGAGCCATCCCCGTTGTGGCAATAATCAACTTTGCCGACGGGTGAGATGGCGACGGCGGGTGACCGCGCTGCGGCCTTGGCCCTGTCCGAGCAGCTGGAGCTGGAGGCGGAGCAGGCGCTCGCCATGGCGCAGCAGGAGCAGGAGCAGGAGCTGCGCTCGCGCGTGCAGGCCGTTTCCCTGCGCAGACGCCCGTCGGACGACACGGACGGGGCCGAGAGCCACCGCTCGAGTTTGGTCTCGCACCACTCCTTCGCCTCGGCGCAGTCCGCGCCCGGCACCGAGTGGCTCCTGCGCAGCCGCAAGACCGCGGCCGCCAGCGCCGGGCTCAGTATCCGCCTGACGCAGCAGCCCGCGAGCTTCCGGGAGCGATTCGACGAGGACCGGTGCAGTCTCCCGGCGCTCGAGAGCTACCAGGGCGAGGAGACGGCCAAGGCGCAGGTGACGCCCGTGGAGGACGAGAACAGGAGCAAGCGCAGCATGTGGAAGAAGCGGGACAAGGAGAAGCGGGACCGGGGGCCCAAAGCGCGAGCCAAGGACGCGTTCGACGTGTACTACGCGCCGCAGTCGCCGGCGCCGTCCACGGTGCAGTCGGTGGCCCGCACGCGGACGAAGAGCGGCGTCTCGTACGTCTCGGAGCGGAAAGGGGCCGTGCTCACGGAGGTGGGCGAGCCCAACTTCGCCCTGCCCGTGTTCAAGACGGAGCAGCAGAGGACGGACGGGTTGGAGGACGAGCACGGGCAGCTGGAGAACGGCCAGTGCCACAAGACGCCGCTGGACGCCATGCACTACTTTATGAACGGCACCCCGCACGTGTCCATCGAGGAGGCGCAGAAGTACACGTTTGCCATCGTGCTCAAGCACACGGAGCAGATCTTCCACCTGCTGAAGCGGAGGTTCCCGTCCCGCTCGGCGGCGTCCATCCGCCGCGACCTGCCCCAGCAGGTGAGCGCGCTGCAGCAGAAGTGCGTGCGCCGCCTGATCCAGGCGGGCCTCGGGGTTGTGCTGCTGGACGATGCGCTCTACGACAACTACATGCAGGACCAGCGCGGCGTCAACAGCAAAGGGAGCTCCGACAGCGAGGAACAGGACGTGGGCAGGAACTTGTGCGTCCTGATCGACCCGAAGAAGAACCCGGACCTGCTCCTGCACGAGTTCAAGCGCGAGCTGGACGAGCTGTCGATCCGCCGCGGCGACTCGCTCGGCCGACTGGCGGAGGAGTCGCTGGACTCGCTCAAGGAGATGTGCTTCTCGCCGGCGCTGGAGCTGCAGCTCACGCACAACATCATTCAGAACGCCTTCAAGGACTACGACAAGGAGGAGTGGGTCATTGACGTGAATAAGGAGCTCACCGTTGTGGACGTCATCGTCGAATGCTTCCCGCTGCACGACCGCGCATTCAACAAGCAGTTTTTCGACGAGTACCGCAAGCGGACCTTCGAGCTAAACCTGCGCAAGGCTGCGGCGGGTAACAGTGACCGCTGGGCCGTTGAGGAACTCCGTCTTCACTTTGGCGAACGCGTGGCATTCCTGTTTGCGTTCATGCATATCTACACGAAGCATCTACTGCCGCTTACCCTGTCGTGCCTGTTTTACTACTTGTGCTTCCGCTTCACGTCCGCGCCGCTGTGGAAGCAGTACATGGAGGGTCTGGCAATCATCGGCGTGTTTGTGGTCTGCTTCTGGGGTCCGTCCTTCTTGGTGTGCTGGGCTCGAGAGACGCGTTTGCTTGTGGAAAAGTGGAATTTGACCAAGTACAAGAACACGGTGTACGAACGCAATGATGACAATCCAGGCTTCAAGTACATGTGGGTCAAGAACCAGCTCACGCACGAAATGGAGAAGATCCCCAAGCAGCGCAAGAACCACTGGATTCAGCTCACTATGTTATTATTCGTGCTCGTGTGCGCGCTGATCCAGTGCGTGTGTCTGGTGCCGTTCATCCAGTGGTATGTGTACGCCAAGAATGCCCCCACTTGCGATGCATGCAACGGTGACACTGAGGAGTCGTATGCCTGCATCTGGTTTATCACGTGCTTCAACTCCACCAATTCAGCATTGGGCACGGATCGGTGGGTGTATATCTTGATCCAAGGTATTATCCTTGGCCTGCTCATCGATATCATTTTCTTCGAACTCTTCAACTGGATGTCGGAAAAGTTCGTACAGTGGGAAAACTACGCGAAGAAGTCCGACCACGAGAACCGCCTCATTCACCGTCGCTTCGTCTTTGTCTGGAGCAATTGGTTCTTCTGGTTCTTATTCATTTCATTTGTCTACCTCCCGTTTGGTGACACGATCCTGAAGCTCTTCCACAAGATTGGGCTTGGCGCGCTGGCACCATACGAATGGAACCCGAACCTCCTCACGCTCGACACGCTCTTCGTCACCCCACTTGTGGTCACGCAGTTCCTGAACATGTTGCTGGAGACTATTGCCCCGTATCTTCTTCGCAAGCTTCGTGGCCGTCCTTCCATTGGTTGTCGTCAGGCCTCACCCTTCGCGTGGTGTGTGCGCCACCTGTCGCGTTGTTTCCATTTCGCGAAAAACCAAAGGCAGTCCATGCAGCCTGCGATGAACCTCAGCTCTCAGGAGACTTCCAGTGCTGCCAGCGGGCGGAGTCGTCCTGAAGTGAAGGACAACGGCGCTCCTGTCACCAATTTGACCGCGACCCGTCTAGCGCATTTGGTGCAAAAGGGCACGGGTTTCTTGGTGAATGTGCTGCCCATGTCGGACGATTCCAACAAGTATTCGGCGTACGAAATTCTTGCAGAGGCAAAACTGCCGATTTTCGACCCGGTGCTGGATTACCTGGACGCCTGTATCCAGTTCTCCTATGTGATGATGTTCACAGTGGTGTGGCCGCTCTTGCCGTTCCCAGCTTTCTTCAATAACCTCCTGGAAGTGCGCGGGGATGCATTCCGATTGCTGTTTGCGAACCGGCGGCCGATGCCGCGGCGCGATACATCGATCGGGGAGTGGGCCACAGTCCTCGCGTACGCCAACATCGTCGGTGTGACGGTCGTGTCAGCTTTCGTGGTCGTGTACCACTACGGGTACTTCCGAACAGACTGTAACTTCACATTCAGCAACGCGTACGTGGTGCCATTCGGAACGATTAAGCCGGAGGAGACGGCCGATCCAAGCGCGTGCGTCAACGACAGCGACTCGCCGCGGTGGCGCATGTTCCAGATCGTGCTGTTCGTGGTGCTGGAGCACGTGAGTTTCTGCGTGCGCTACTTGGTGATGCAGGTGGAGAAGACGCCTTCCGCCATCCGCAGCTCGGGGTACGTGCGCCTGAAACAGATCCAGCACCTGACAGCTACGCCAGCTGCCCCGCCCTCGCAGCTCGAGTACGTGCAACGGCTGCGCGTGCTGTTTGAGAAGTACGATGTCGACGGTGACGGCCACCTGGCCGAACCTGAGCTTATCCAGCTGCTGGCAGCCTGGTTGTGCAAACACCCGTCGGAGTTGCTCCCGTACTCCGGTCTCATTTTCCGCTACATGGACAAGAACAAGCTGGGCAGGGTGCCATTCTCCACGTGCTGCCTCATGATGCAGCATGTGAACCACGACCGATTCTTCTCGTGTCTGCTGGGCCTGTACGACCCGTTAAACGGAGGCTACAACGACGAGATTCGCCGTACGTGTGACCCCATCGAGCTGCACCGCGTGCTGAGTGAGGTTTCTTCCGAGATGCAGCAGCGCCGCAGCAACATGAGCCGCGCCTCCGAAGCCACGGACGCCTCGCGTCCTCGAGACTCGACCTTCTTCTACGTGGACAACTAAAG
Source organism: Phytophthora pseudosyringae (assembly GCA_019155715.1). Taxonomy (NCBI): domain Eukaryota; phylum Oomycota; class Peronosporomycetes; order Peronosporales; family Peronosporaceae; genus Phytophthora; species Phytophthora pseudosyringae. The sequence goes on from JAGDFM010000356.1 coordinate 12,105, forward strand.
CGTAGGAAGACCCCAAGCAGTTTGTTGATTTTTTAAAGTGAACACTTGTCCTTTTGTTTTTCGACCGACTTGCACTGCACTCAGATGCGTTGGCCAAACGCCAACGGTGAACCTGTCAACGGGTAGCTCTGGCTAGTACGTTTGCTCACCAGCCCTGGACGCGCCGATTAACGCTTTTCGAGCCCTTCTTCTCGTGTTAATACACTTCGGTGCCTCCGGATCGGTATGTAGAGATCCTAGATTGATGTTCGTTCATGATTAACCTCAAGCCAAGAGTTTGGTGGCACTTCCACGAGCGATATCCCATGTATTTTTATCATGCGACGCAGCAGCGAAAGATAAGGCAAACAAATAAACACCCGATTGCTGAGACCCCATTGCCAAATGTAGCAGCAAAGTTGCACGAGACAAGAAGCCGAGCGTTTCTCGTCTAACGTGGCATCTGCCCTGCAACGCTAACAACCCGGCAATCATCAAAAGCTGGTGGAGCATGGCTTGTTGTTTTGTATGTCGCCCAGATGTATCTATCTATGTGCTTGTTATAAGCTAAAAGTGCGAATGAATGGCTACCCGAGATAACATTTGAGGCAAATCAATCATTTCCAGAGTTCGGGTCTTGAAAACCGCTATGTAAGCTTACTGTATTCCGCGTTGAAATCCGGTCGTCCGCCTTTGACGAGTGCCGCTCGTGCGATGGTGCAAACGCCGTACTGTATAGCATTCCTCCCAAGCCGAAGCTGCGCACATTTCAATGGGGGGCGGCATCCTTCTTGTCCTGGCGCCAAATGGAATTCGTTTCAAAACGGTGCGTGCCTCGAGCTTCCGTGCTGGCAAAGCGAGGTCTCATAAGAACCATCCCACGGCATAGCGAGCCCTATATTTACTGACCGGCTGCCTTCCCAGGTTGTGCTTTTGACAAGTTGGTGCTTGGCGCAACGGCTTGGGTAAGGCTATTTATTCTGACGTCGTCGGGCTCGAATTACGCGCCCACACACAGCGCTCGAGATGTTTCGCTTGGAGGCGCTTTTCCATGGGCGTGTTTGGCGCCTCGAAGGAAGGTCATTTCGAGATTTCCGAGCTGACGACCGCGTTTAATCTCCACACGGGCCAAACATGCAGATGAGTGATGCGACTCCGGTGCCGACCTCCCCAGCGCAGACAGGTATCGACGTGACGTCGCCGTCCACGCGCTGCAGATACAAGACGGGTCGATGCCCGAACCCCCGGGCAGTGAAAGCGAACGGCACGTTGCTACTGCTCTGCGAGTACCACCGCAACCAGCAGAACCGGACCAAGAAGCGGAGCGACATGAAATGCCGCCACGACCGTGCCAAGAAGCGTCAGGCCCAGCGGGAGAAGCTCCAGAAGAAGCAGCTCCCGATCAACAACCAAGAGCGCAGTTCGCTCTGTTGGTCTCCGATCACGCCCTCGCTCGCTTCGATCATCGCGCCTCAAGTCGACGAGTACGCTGCGGCATTCGGGAGCTCGTCGGCTATGGAGGACCAAGAGAAGATGCACGAGTCCACCAGCCCCACGGCCGTCGACATCGACCTGGCGTCGGTAAACTGGGCGCCGCAGTGCCTGTCCCCCATCTCGAGTCCGACAATGTGTTCGCCGGACCACAGCCTCGCCCCAGACGACATTTGGCTCCTCGAGTACTTCATGCTCTGACAGCGAGATGCCTTCCGCCTTAAATGTTCCCAATTCCCTCCATACGAGGAAGCAACAGCACACACACACGCAGTAGTAAGTAAGTTAGGCTGCACTCTAATAAACGTCAGTATGATTGAGCTACTTCTTGTACATACCATTGTTGTTAGCTCTCCTTGCGATCACATGTATCTACCTCAAGCTGGAAATGCGTACGTGGGTTTCGTCAGTGGAAAACTTTGGGAACGTCATTCGATGAATTTATTGATACTCATTCGTTGCACGCACAACTTCCTCTTACCTCTTACTTCCTACCATTGCGCTGGAACTGCAGCTTCTTACGCAACTCCCTGGCGGCACGCGAAAGCGCCGGAGAGAAACCCGACACACTGTCGAGACCCGGCGGAGGCACGTGGTACTCGAACGACTGCGACACAACCATGAGGGCCACCAACAGTACCAGCACCAGAAACGCCAGCAGGTAGTAGATGTACTCGAGGTGCCCGTCGTTGAGGTCACTCGTGACCCAGAAGGAGAAGATGCTGTTCAGAGCTCCCGCCACGATGAAGCCCAGCGTGGTGGTCAGCAGGTTGAGCGCCTGGCACACGCTGCGCATGGACTCGGGAACCTCCGAGTAAAACAGATCGTAAGCCGAAATGCTCGTCAGGATCTCAGCCACACCCACGAGCACGTACTGCGGGGTCTGCCACCACACACTGAGCGTCGACATGGGTAGCGTCTCGCCCGCAGCACTGCAGTTGGAGGAAATACCCTCGATCATGGGGCTGTTCTTGCGGATCTGCTCCGTCCAGCCTGCCGCCAGCATAGCCAGCATCGCAAACACAAGGCCAGCTCCGATCTTGCGCAGCAACGTCGGGTAGACACCCATCTTGGTCAGCAGTGGATACAGCAGGCGGTCGAACACGGGGATGAAGATCAGGATCACGCCCGAGTCGACCACATTGAGCATCGCAGACGACAGCAACACCGGCTTGCCAGACGCTCCGTCGCTGCCTTGAACGCGCAGATCCATCTGGCAGCCCTGCACGACGAAGTTCGAGTTCATCTGACCGTACACGGCCCAGAAGATAATGATGATACCCAGGTACGGCGCGAGACGCATGACCTGTGCCGCATCCTGCACTTCCTGGGACGAAAACGACCCGCCGTTCGTACGCGTCGCCAAGCGCAGCCACTCTGTGGCAGCACCCGAGAAAATGAGCACGAACGTTCCATACGCCACGGCGCCTGCGCCAACCAGCGCCACCGCCATGTGCACGAAATCGTCCTGGATAAAGTACGACACCGTCGTGAGTACAATGCCCGGCGCGAACGCCAAACCACCGCTGAGCACAAGTTTGCCACGACTCGAGCGCGCGCCGGCCTGGATGAGCACTGAGAAGAACTTGCTGAGGGCGCTGCCCTTGGGCGGCACGCGCCGGTACCGCGCCTTGCCGGCGTAAAAGACCAGCGCCGCCACCACGAATGCCGCCGACGGGATGGCGAACGACGCGAAGAAGCCGTAGTCGGCCGAGATGTAGGGCGGCAGGCCGTTCACCGCCAGATTGGTTAGCACCCCGTAGCTAAACGTGGCTCCGACGTTGATGGCCCAGTAGAACCAGTTGAAGAAGCTGTCCTTCTCCGCTCGCTGGGCCGGGATGTCCACGTCGAACTGGTCGGCGCCCAGCACGACGACGTTGGGCTTGATGCCGCCAGCTCCGAAGCCGACGCCTCCGAACAGGCCCAGCATGAATAGCGGCAGCGACGAGACCGCCGGGAGCGAGGCAAATACGCAGAGCGCGAGCCCCGCGATGTACAGCAGGCAGAAGGCCACGATGGTGCTGAAGCGGCCGAGGTGGCGGTCCGCCACGTACGCGCCGAGCAGCGACGTGAGGTACGAGAGCGACGTGAAGGTCGAGTTGAGCTCCGTGGCCAGCACCGTGCTGAGCCCCAAGTTGCGGTGGAAGAAGATGGGCAGCGAGCCCGAGAGGCCGTAGTAGGCCAGGCGCTCGCAGAACTCGGTCACGAGGATGAACGAGCAGACGCTCATGATGATGGAGCGGTACTGCGGACGCGCGGCCTCCGACTGCTTCGTGGGGAGGAGACTCGCCTTCTCCCCGTCCTGCAGCGACGACGCCTTGCTGGAGTTGGGCGCCATCGTTGTGTCGATGGATCGGGTCGGGTCGGGACTTGTGCGCTCTCCGCCGCAAATTGCGGAATGACCACGACGGAGATAACGGAGACTTTGGGCGGATTCCGAACTGAAGCAGCAGCCGTTACGAAATTTGGTGCGGACATGGCTACATCCGAAGTATACCCAGCCCAAGTGTGGCAAAACGGCGGTAGAGAGGATTGGCAAGCGTTGCACGAAAATGGCTTCACCCTTTCTGCAGGTACGAGAAGAGGCCGCGCATCATGACCTTGGCCTCGCCGAGCGCCTCGCCGGCGATATCACGCGCGGTGCTGGTCACGGCTTTGGCGTTGTCCAGGGTCGACATGGCCAAGGTCTGCGCGTGCTGCACAGTTCCCTTGACGCGCTTGAGCTTGGACGACACGCCGAGCAGGCGCCGCACGTTCGCCAGGAACGACACGGACCCGCTGGCGTCCGGGAGCAGCTGCAGCGACAGCGTGCCGTCCTCGTGGCCCGAGGCCAGCAGGATCACAGCTTCCTTGGGGCCGAAGCACGTCGCGGAGATCATGGACCCGGACGCCGTGGGCGAGATGTACTCTTGCACCGTCACCAAGCTGCACACACACACAAAACAGGATAAGCACAGGATAAGGCGAAGTTAGTACTTCAGACAGACACCACGCGTGACGGTAGCAGTAGCCACGTACTCTTCGATGCGACAGATGCGGATGATACCGGGCACCAGCGTGAGGAAGAGCAAGTCGCCTTCGGCCGACACCTGCACGTCCGAGATCTCCTCGGACGGGAGGTGGTGCGACTGGATCAAGACGCCCGACAAGTTGAAGATCTGGCACACGCTCGAGACCACGACGCGGTCTTCCGTGTCGGGATCACGTACGGTTCGTGACAGGCTCGTGATGGCTACAACGTACCCCTTGACGGATACCCGGACGCGCACGAGTTCCCCGCCGTCCTCCGCCGGCTCGAACACGAACGCCACTTGCCCTTCGTCGTACAGGAAGTGTGCCATCCCAACGGAATGCGTGCAGGAGGCCACGACGCCGACGTACGTGCTCACGCAACAGTCCACAACAGGCGTCGCGTGTCCACGCAAGATCTGGATCGGACGCGGCGACACCCGCGGCAACCGAAACAGCAGGTCCGGCTTGAGTCGCGAGAGCCGCCACAGCGCTAGAGTGCCGTCCTGCGATCCAGACACGAGCAGCTCTTCATCCTCCTGCGACGTCGAGACGATGATCTGGCTGTGGCTGTGGTAACTCCAGCGATCCAGGCTCAGACACGTGACTGCAGCGCTGTGCCCCACCACGCTGGCCTTGCCAATCACGTGGCCATTGTCCAGGTCGAGCAGACGCACGTGCAGAGCGCCGCTACGAGCTCCTCCGGACACAAGCACACGCCCATTCCGCGAGATAGCCACAGGAAATCCACGCGATCGTCCATGCAAGTTGCGGCTTTCATCGTCGTGGTGAACGTGGTCGAACACAGGGATCCGCGGGACGTAGTCGAACGGGGAATCATCACGAACGATTTCCAGAAGCCAGGGGCAATCGCTCACTGCGCCTTCTTCCTCGCCCGCCGCCGCGAGGTCGCTGAGCAGCGTATCCATCTCGCTGTCTCGCTGGGAGTCGGTAACGGATGAAAAACTGGTCCTGTCGAGGTCCATCCCGTCGCTAGGATCGGCAGTGAACGCCTTCAGAGGCACAATTGGTGACGCAGATGCAGAGCCGACATGTGGCGACGACGGCGGCAGTGGCGGTGCTGGCTTGGGCAACAGCTTCCAGTAGTACACCTCAATCACACCAAGGTCGTTCACGCTGACAACACGATCGGGGAGAATTTTCAGCAGTCGGATGCCGCTCTGCGCAATGGGCTTCACGGTAGCCACGGGGCTCCAGTGTCGACGCTTTTCCTGCGCGATAGGCGAAACGTCTTGGAACGCTAGTGACAGCGGCCGAGGGATGTTGCTGGCTGGCCCACTGGAGCTGCCTTCTTTTCCCGGGAACCCCCCACTAAGTGGCGGGCTGGCTCGCTCTGAAACTGGTTTGCTGCTGTTTGGAGCCGTAGGAGCAACGGATTTCCCCACTGCACTGCGCGCAAATGCAGCATGTCGCTTCGGGTGCGGCGTGGCGAAAAGCTGCATGGGGCACTGGCCGAAGTGCGCGATCTGCAGCTCCATGGACTCCCTCAAAAACGGGTCCTCCACCTTGTCCAGGTCCACGACACCATAGTACGTCAGGTAGTAAAACACGTTGTTCGCCTGGAGTGACGCTCGTCCACGCTGCTTGTAGCCAAAAATGAGATCAATCCACGAGTGAAGATGGCGGGAGACATGCTCGCTCTCGAGCGCTGCGCGGTGGATTCGGATAAACTCCTCGGGCGTACTCGCCCACTTCGGCAGCTGCACGTCTCCCACCGCTTTCTGGTCGTGGCGCTTGCCTAGTGCGTAGCTGTTTCTGTTGCGCAGGAAGGTGCCATCACTAGCGAAGAACTCTGGAGTGAGCTCTTTGACCTCGGACATCTGGGAGTTGCACATACGCCATGTCTCCTGAATGGAGAAGAAGAGGCGGTCCGGCAGATCGAACGTGCCGCCCTGCATTTTCTGGTGTAAGCTCGCAAACGGTTCCAGTCGAAAGAGGAAGAACAGCACGACTCCTGCGCAAGTCGAGTAGTGAGAGCCGTACAGGAACTTGGGGATCACAGGGTCGTCGAAAGAATTGTAGCGCTCCCAATACTCTTCCAACCGCGTCGCATTCAGTGCGCCCACTGGCTTGGACAGGTCACGGAAGTTGCGTGGGTCGCTCAGGTCCAACGTCGCGTCTTCGTAGTTTGAAAGAACCCAGGGAAAGACCGGGTATTGCGTCAGATCATTGAAACTACGTCCTGCGAATGTGTTCAGCGCCATGAGGTAGTCGAAGTTGCTGATCTGCCGGTTCTGCCAGGCTTTCGTAGTGGTCGCCAAGTGCGGAATAACACGCCCGGGCCATTGCTTGGGCGTACTCCGTGGGAGGAAAGAGTATAACACCCGTACAAACTCATTGCGCCGTTGTTTGGTCGTCAGCGGGAAGTCGAGGAAGTGGTTGGTACCATTGCGGAGGAAAATCTCGATCGCCGAGTCCCGCAATCGGTAGCGGCGGAGGTAAACTCCCACGAGGTGGGTGTATTTCCATCGCCAACATCGATGCAGTCCCGGCGCGGCTTCATCCACACTGGTACTTGACGGCACAGGAATGGTGCTATCATCAAAGTCTGTTGTTCCAGCGGATACACCTCCTCCAGGGCTCCGTGCGTTCTCAGGCAGCTCCTGCTGCGGCTGAAAGGCGATGTGCTTACCACAGAGAGACAGACGGCCAAGGACAACTCCTTCCGGCACCACCCTGCGGCACGTTAGGCTGGCGTACACTTGATCATCCGGCGCCACAGCAATTCCGGCACCTGGATCCAACCCCTTCTCACCCTGACCCAACAGAGCCGACTCCTTTGATGCTGAAGCACTAGGCGTCGAGGAGCTTGGTTTGCTGTCATCCACCCCTGTGCTGGCTGCAGTAGAGTCGCTCTTGTACTCATCTAGAGGCTCGTCGTCAGCTAAAGAACGTCCTTCTGTCTCCTCGCCACCCTTCTCATCGTCATCTGTACTAGCCACGTAGGTGTCCGCTAGCTCGGACGCTGGAAGTGCATCATCTGACGTAATATCTCGAATCTCGCCACCACGCTGCTGCGCTACGACCCGGCCGACCCGCTCTAACAAGTTCTCGCCAGATGCAGTTTTAGAGGAGCTTGATTCGCCTTCTATGTCACCTTCGAAGCTATGAAGCATTTCTAGGGGCAGGGTCAGTGCTGAAGACTGTCGATGCTTCCTTGCCACGGGCTTTTTCGTCACTTCACTTTGATCATCCGTAAAGCCTTCAGCTTCTAGTGCACGCCTTTTCTCTGAGCTTAACTGCAAATCCAAGTCCACTGTACGCCGCATCCGGGATGGAAACGGTGTTTCATAGAGTCCGAGCCGCCACATCAGCGTCTTCTGCAAAGCGGTCAACGTGTCTGGAGCTGTACGTCGCAGCGAGTCATACTGGTTTTGCGACCGGAAGGTAAACTCGTGCTTCAGCCATAACTTCTGCGTCCATTCTTGCTTCTGCTCACGCTGGACGGAAAGTGCAGTCACCGTACGCTGCTCTTCTCGAGTTGTTACATCCCGCAACGTCGCCAACATCCGATTTTCTTCAACTTCAAGTGCTGCCCAAAGCACTCGCTCACTGTCGTCAGCATAGTCCACAGCAGAGTATTTCTTGTCACCTGGCGGTGCGATCTCGCCACTGGCATCAGCAGGTTCCTGCTGTGGCCTCTGTAACTCTTTGGCAATCGGGAAGTATGGCACCATGTCTTCCATCTCCTCTCGCTCATGCAGTTCGGTGTCGTTAATTGCCAAGGCCAGCGCATCTAATATCACCTCCACTGCTTGTTGTTCCGTAAGCTCGCCGAGCCCATGCACAGAGAGACCTGCCACGCCCAATTCTTCGTCAAATGACCCAGACGTGCATATCCGGAGCGTTAGCCCTCGCAGCAAAACCAGTATTTCCTCCTTCTTGTGCACCACCATCGCGCGGCGAAGATCAACAAGCGCCCGAAGGAACACATCACGTGTCGGTACAGATTCATACACCCGCAGTGCAGAACCGGCTGTCAACTCTTGCTGAAAGCTCTGCACTAAAACCTCCACTATGCGCTCCATCATGGTTTTAGCGGAGATGTATGGCAGTGCAAACTGCAATATCTGAAGACCAGGAAAGAGGCCTACACGATGCATCTTGTGCGTACTTTCGACCAATCGTGCGCAAATATCCAACACTGCGTTTAGCAGGAAAAGCTGAGCGTCAGACCACGAGTACTTGTCGGGGGTTGCACTCGACGATGAGTCTGTATTTGCTGCCCTTAGCGGCTTCAAAGGCAGAGTCAACAGCGTTTCATGAACCAGGAACAGCAAGCGCTGCACATTCTCCGCAAGTGTCCGCGACAAAATTGTTCGGCTCCTCGCCATACGCTGCAAAACAATGCCAACCACACGACAATTCCAGTTCAGCGGCTCGCGAAACAGCTCGGACTGGTTGACGTGCAGAGCCACTTGGGCCAGCGGAGGCAATGAAGATAGCGCAGCGCAGCTTGAAGTCCCTACGGACTGATCATATTTCGCCTGAACTCCCTTCAGGGCCAACAGCAAGTGCGTGAATGATCGCCACCCGTGGGTATTGTTCATGGCCATGCATAGCAACGACACAATTGTGTCCAGAACCAGATCCTCCCCGGTTTTGCTAGCGTCGAAACTGTATGCCCGACCGCAATTTTCATCGCTGACGTTATTGCCGCCATCGGTACTTCCATTCGTTGTGCTGGCCAGCTCTACGCCAACGGAGCACGTCAAGGATAACTCCAGCAGCGCATCCGCCCAGCTTTTCTTCATCAAAAGTAGTTGCTGCTGAAGGTCTTCGTCCGTCTTGAGCTTCACATTGATATCCATGAGAACCTTTTCACGAAAGTGTGGCGTACTTTTCCCCAGCAAAATGGGTAAGAACGGCAAAATGCCCTTCAGAGGTAGACTCAGGATACCGCTGACGCCTTCCTCAAACATATCAGCCACAAACGCCGAGCTGTTCTCGCTAGCGGATTTACCTCGAACCTCTGCGCCAACATTCGACAGACTTCGTAGAGCAGTCAAACGAATTACGGCCGAGCGCTTTTCCCATGTCAACTGCAGACGCTTGCCCACAAATTGGTTGGCCATTTTAATCCACTCAATCAAGCCGCCAATCCCCGTGCTCATCTCTCCAGTCGCGGTGATGCTTGACGATGCAACCGCAATGCCATCCTCAATTCCGTTCTCCTGCGCTACGGTCGACTTGGTTGATGCTGCCGGCGCAATTGGAAACAGCAGCGAGTCCTTTTTCGACGGATCATTCATGATTATGCTGTGTTGAACACCCAACAGCCATGCTGGGTCGAAGTAAAACTCCATCATAAGCTCTAGGAACCCAACCGAGAAGCTCCCTTGCCCGTTTAGGACCATCCGCAAATGCTCTTCAAGGCCACACCACACAGTGCGGCCTTCGATGGACTCCAACCAATCCAGCAGATAAATAAACAAAGGGACACACGCCATGCGCACATGGATAGAGACGTGCGAGTCGTCGCTGTCCGTGTTGCTCCCAGAGTCGCTGCGCCGATCATGCATCAGGTACAGCAGGCAATCCATAATACTTGAGCTAACCAACGCAAAACGCATATCCAAGAAGGACACCGCAAGTCGTCGCAACAGAAGCAATAAGGAGGTGCACACAGCCGCGTCCTTGCTGGTCATCAAAAATCTAATGACAGCACGAATATCGCGAACAAGTGAGAACCGGACCTGAACCGAGTGCAGGATGCTCTTCTTGGCAGCGGCACCCTTTTCATCTGCAGTGGCGTCAAGATTTCCGGACGGAGCTGCGCCAGAAGCCGTCTGGTCGCTCCAGACGATACTCTCAAGGTTAATGCTAAACACACCACCCTTGCGGCCGGGTACCACCATCGAAGGCGATGCAGAGGACGAAGAAGGAGTAGACGGAGACGCTGATGGGCCAGATCCGCTTGCTGCAGATCCACCACCAGCACCCGCAGGAGTACTTGCTCGAGCAAAGGTTGTTTCCATAACCTCCTGTTCCAGAACTTCGTGTACTTGTGTACTCTGGTTTGTCAGACACACCTCAATCACTTCAACCAGGCTTTGAATACTTTGCTGCTTCCAGTGGTGGTCCTTGTCGTCGGGCTCAGTCAACTGCTGCGAATTCTGACTTAACTCGCTCTCGCCAGAAGTGAGCGGAGAGTGTGAGACCGAGTAAAAATTCCGGAGAATTTCCAGTACTTTAGGAACGGCCTGCATGTTGTTGAACGCTCGCGGGTACTCACACGCCAGCCCGTACATCTGATGATTGTAAATGGACTGCGTCTTGTAATCTGCTTGCGTCCATAGTCGGTAGTCCATTAGAATTGCGCATACCCCAGAGGCGAAAAGTGGATTCGTCGCCCAGATTGAGACGTGGAAAGGATGGTTCTCGCCCACATCCAGGCTCTTCTTCGGTGGTGGCATCATGCCAAACAAGCTCTTTACCATTTCTACACAAACGACAAGACTTCCAGCCGTCCATATCGCGGAAAGGCAGGCTTTGTGGTGCACCATGACGTGCGAAAGCATGTGGAAAACATAGTTCTGGAGTGCCTCCTGTTGGTTGGCCACATCGGTGAGGAGCATACCTTTCAGGATCCACAACAAGTCAACCACCACACTCTCTATAATTGCGGAAAGCGGGTGCTCTCCTGGCTGATCTGGTCCATTGCTCTCAGCCGAGTCCGCACTTTTTGCAGGCTCTTGCTTCTTCGTGGTTTTCTCGTAAGCAGTCAAAACGTAGTCCAGCAGCACTGGCAATGACGACACGCCAACCGACCGATACCAAGCTGCGTGATACTCTGGGAAAATCATTTTTTGTGTACTCTTGCCCAGCCGGGCATTTCGCTGCTGGATCTCAGCAGATGCACCCACCGTATTCTCTAGAACCAACCACTTTCCGTTGGTGGTGGGCGTCGTGCCCTCGCACAGCCACTCCACTCCCAGATCGGCGTAGTCTTCGTTAACAGTGTTCTGCGCGTTAAAAGCAAACACGACCTGCAGCTTGCAGAAAGCAGCAAACGAATCGTTATCCGGGACAGCCAGAGGTGATGGGCCCAGTGCACGCTCGTGCGTGCCAGCAACCAGTCGGCTCGACTGAGCGGGCAAAGCTGCAGACCATCGATTAAACGAAGACACCATAGGCCCCAGCGCGTACATCAACTCGATCGTCCCTTTTGCGAGCTCTTCCTGGTACATCGCCACACTTGCAATTTTAGCCTTCGCGTTGCGACCACCTCCCACCGTGCACTTGGACGCTGTAACGAGCCCTGAGGGATACACCAGCTCTTCCTTAAACTGAAGTTTGTTGTCCACATGGCACGTCACCTTGCTCTTCTTTACGTAATGGAGCGAGTGCGATATCACCAGCAGATGCCACTTACCAGGCTCTAAATCAATTTCCTGCTGAATCCTCCTCCACTCTGGCGAATACGACGAAGATGCTGCAACCGACGCCGACTTTTTCGCGTCCCCCGCCGTCCCGGGGGCGCAGCAACTGACATTCAACAGCACGCCACGCCCACCTCCACTCGAATCCTCCGTATATTCCAACGACGCCTCCACCCCGAGCGTGTTCGATCCGTTTGTGAACCTGAAGAGATTAAACTTGGCGTACAGATCCTCTTGCTCCACCCCTTCCACCGCAGAACTCTCGTTCTTGGCTTGATCCAAACAAAAGTCCACGTTGATCCACACGGCTAGTGAATAGCCTCGGAAGGCGCTCCAATCCACAATGGGGAGGTGCATCCGACCGTTGCCACGGAAGGAGAAATAGGCCGAGGGGGGCACCACCCGCCCACGTGGCAGCACGTACTGCGACTGGCTGTCGTCCTCCTCTTTACTGCTCTCGTCAGGAGGGAGCAGCAGCCGCTTGGCGAACGTCCTCGTGAGTCTCTGCACGTCTCGAATTAATTGCTCCCTTTCAGTTGAAGAGCAGTCCTCGCCGCCTACGAAGCAGGCGAGCATGGACTTCCGCACCAGCTCATGGGCAGCGTTGGAGGGCGATAACTCGCTCCGTTTCGAGGGCCCCGCGACGTCGCTTAATTGCTCTTCAACTGTGCGTTTCTCCTCTTCGTTGGCGTCGTCGGAGTCGCTCCTATTGGCTTGGAAGTGCAGCTTTTCCTTGTCCATCTTGAGTGTTTTTTTGGGGATACAGTACGGCGGATCGCGCTGTTCTCGATGGATACGGACGCTACGGCGCTCGCGATTGCGGGGGTGGGCAGAGGAGACGGCGGACAACTAGGACAGCGTCTCGCTGCGCGTCGGTGGCCTGTGGGGGGGACAGGAGGGGGCCGCGCAGGGGAGTCCGCGAGCCGAAGGTCGCTGTCGTGTCAGGAAGAGTTTGGTAGTAGTGAGAATTTGGCACTACTAATGATAATGATAAGATTATCGATCATGAACATAGCATTGACACTACTAATTTCACGATCCAATTATCATTTTTACTACTAATAGCACTACTATTGTCACTACTAATGCACCAAAATGCATATGTGAATCATTTTTGGATTGACTATCATCGCTTTGGAAGATTTATCATGCGTCGGTTGTTTTCGTGGCAATGAACTTTGCTCACTTTGTCAACCGATCAACGATCACCATAATAGCATCGTTACCGTTGGTACTGACAGGCAGTGACACAACGAAATCCATGGAGATGTCGGTTCATCTACCTTGAGGTATGCCCAACGGTTGAAGTAGTCCCGGCGGCTTGGTTTGTCTCGCCTTGTTGCGCGGGCACATCTCACAGGTGCTGACATAGCGCTGTACATACTTCATCATCTTGGACCAGTAGTATCGCTTACGTACGGCCAAGTAGGCCTTGTAAAACCCGGGATGGCCTGCGGCTACGGCATCATGATTTTCACATATGACTCGATTCTTCAGATAATCGTCATCGGGAATATACAGTCGTGGAATCTCATCTTCGCCTGTTTGGTAGTAAGAACACACGATAGCCTCCATCTCAGCCATCAGACGCCAGTCCGCACGCGTCAGGCACTCGAACACCGATGCGTCATCACCCTTCTCGCGCTGCTGAAAGTAACCATGAAACACCGAGAAGTTCACAACCGTTCTCTGAAAGAGCTTTACTGAGAAAGCCACACGTGTGTCAGAGTCCAGTGTGATTCCCATTTTCGGCAGGCAGTAGAACTCCTGCACGATTTCCAAATGCTTGCAGCGCTGTTGTGTGCTAAAGTAATTGTTCAACGCGCGCACACGCTTGATCAAGTTTCGACCTTCCTCGAAGACACCTCCGACCGTGCAGTAGCGTTGCCTGCGCATGCGGGTGTCAGTCACCGAGTTATATGTTTCTATCATTTCCTTGTTCTCACGCGTACCCATCGCGTACTGCAAGCACAAACTCAAGAGGTGCATGGTGCAACGGTAGGGACAGCGTCTTCAAAAAGCCTTGAAATCTTTCTAACGCTAGACGTTGTATCCGATACCGTGAACTGGCGCATAGCACTGATGTCCACTCCAAAGATGTCGATCACGCGGGTGTAGATCATCTTCTGCACGTCAGAAGACACATGCGAGGAGTTGTCAACCGTAAGAAGCAGCGCGATTTTGCGGTACATCCACGACTCGTCGATGAATGAAGCGATCCACCCGTCATGATAGAGATTCCGAAATGGTCAACTGTGCGCTGCCTTGAACTCGTGCAGCAACAAAGCCTTCGTCATATTGCAAAACTTAGCATAGATAGCCGCCAGCAAGGCTCGGAACGTCGCGGCAGCAAGGATCGTAGCGTCCGGATCTCCGGTCAGCCATTGAATTAATATCTTGAAGTCATCGATTGAGATGGTGTTGTAAGGCAATCCTGCGCTGACCATCCAACCTGCGATGAAGAGCTCAAGTTCTCGCTGTTTCGGTGTCCACAGGTTTTAAAGTGCACCACGTCGCATGAATGCACGATCGTTGGTTGTAGACAGCATAGTCCGTTTGCTTTCCCGAACATGGATATTTCCCATGGCATTGCCAACGTGACGAGCAGCGGCCTTCAACTTCATACTTGCATCAGCCTTTCCAAGCAGATGCTCTTTGTGAAGTGACACTATGTGAGCTGTTGCATTGGAAGTATTTCCCCAGCGGTGAAGTGCGCCTTCCCACACATTAGGAGCAGCGTACGGACTACAGGTCAGTTGCTGGGCGCTCAGCAGACACACGTGGGTGAATGACTCCGCGTCTTCACCGGCGGTCGTCACGTACGGCGTCGACAAACGGTGCGCAACGTCCTAGACATCATAGCGGCAATTTTTTCTGGCGAAAATGACAAACCTATTAACGAATGTCAAAGCATCGACTCCTGACGAAACCGAAGAAGAGATGGAGGTGTCGACGAGCCAGCCGAGGTTTCCGTCACGTCCATCACACAATCCTCCGCGAAGACAGGACCCGCCGGCTGAGTTGACTGGCCGAGCAGAAACAGGGGGCTTGCGAATCCGACAGCACTGACGTCTGGCTTGACGAATCAAACGGATTGTGGGCTTCGCTCTCGCTCTCAGCTGACGCTGATAGAGGTGAGGCCTTGGTCTCTCACTGGTACACACAGAGAGCACTGCAAAACCGTGCGGACAGCTTTCCAGAGTCGTACAGCTCGTTGATACAAATATGGTGGACCCTACGCCCACAAACCACACAGGGATCGGTCGTCGTTAGCTCTGTACATGAGCACTCGGGATTGGCACACTTCATGATGTCGTAGATGAGGCGAGGTGGCGAAGGGGTTTCTTGCGCTGCTGAAACTTTCAGAATGAGCTGGTAAATCAAACTGAGCTGATACATGCGGTCATGCCAAATCGGTCCTGCGCGACGAACTGTTCGTCCGTGTGATGAATGCCACTAGCAAATGTCGCTCTTCTCCGCATATACCCTCGAGATGAGTGTCTCTCTTGGGTCCAACAGGGGGCGAGCCCTGCTGTCGTAAGTCTGCAGCGCCATCGAACCAGACTGCATTGTTCAAAAGAAAGGATCACCAGCCCCTCTCTCGACTTTCTTCTTGAAATCAGGTAGTAGTCTGATATTACGATCTGATCAGGATATGAATAATAGCTACTATAGTAGCAGGGGTGGAAAAATACAATATAGAAGTGTATGGCACTACAACATTCTCAATAATAAGCACTGCAGTTTGTTCGCTTGCAGTAATGGGCTTTTCAGTAATGGCAAAGTATTTCTTACAACGATGGGTTAAAATCCAGAGGGTTAGTCCTATACATTTGAACTCGAGTGGTTTGGGTTCGACCCTCCCTTTCGACTGGAGCGAATTCAAGCCTTCATGTAGTTCACCCAGACGTCTTAGTGGTGATAAGAATGTGACGTAGCGCTTGGACTTTCGCCCCGTGGCTGCTTAGTGTCTCCTTCCTGGGCAACACGTGTGCACCCTGCGTTGGATCAGAGTGAATTTTCTTGTGGATAGTCGGCCCGCCCGGACGAGGGATTTATCCGGGGCCGTGAGTTCCTTGGGAATACCTTCTACAGACAAGAAGGTCCCGGGGAACTCGGTCAGTAACCTCACCTTGTGTACCCCCTTCGTTGTTTAGACCAGGATAAGGACAACCACTGAGAACGTTTAGAGTCCCGACCTAGTACAGTACGCTGGTGGGTAGCTAGACAAATAATCACCCGGGAGTGCTACCAGACTCCCGGGGTGGGATAATACGCAACTAAAATATGTACACTGGTTTTTTCGGGGAGAGACTCCACCGGCGATGGCCCGTCTACGTGACCGCCCTCCTGGCGTAACGAGCAGCATCGGAGCCTCGCTGCGAATCCATCGCCAGGACGACCACGCCCATCAGGAGCGGCGGTCACACCAGCAGCGGGTGCAGCAGCGGCATCACCTCGTGCAGCGCGCCAGGCACCATCGCCGCCCGGATCATGTCCAGCAGCACCGGCGCCGACAAGATCAAGCCAAGCAGCACCGGCACCGCCTCCGGAAGCGCGCCAGCCACAAGCGCCACCAATCCCAAGCCGAACAGAAGCCGTGACGAGGCCTGTAGCGCGACAGGCACCAACGTCACGACGATCACGCCCAGCAGTGGTAGTATCGACACCTTCAGCTCGTCTAACAGCGGCACTGCCTACACCGACTGCAGCACATCCAGCTTCTACAACTGCGGCACCAAGTCCACCCCCTATGCCAATTGGTGACGATTGAACATTCAAGCATACAGCGCAGACGACGCGGAGAGCAAGAATGATGCTGCCGTTCCATCTACGATGCTATCTACGATTCAAATCATACCAGTATTACCTCAATCGAGTGTGGAGCAAGCCGTGACCTCAGTGTTTGTTGCCGTGTTGCGTGCTGCGGTCGCTCATGCTGGTCACAGTCCCCACCTGAATGTTGGAGAAGTGCTACCGTCAGGAGTCACAACATTACTACGAAAGCTTTGTGACGTCGATACAGTCGATACAAGTTATGTATTCTTTACATTGGTGCGGGCCTTGGATACATTATCGATCAAGTCGAGCTCGCGACCAAGATATCGAAGGCGATTTTGCAGCGAGATGCGTGTGGATGCCTACAGACTTGGCGTGGAAATGATTACCAAGAGCCCGCACGACCCATCTGTTCCAGAAAGGCTCCGTTCTACTGCAACGATATCACCGGCTTCACTTTGCAACTCGCCGTCTCCAGCTCAAGTGCACTGACCCAGTCCTTCGGGACTGGCTCCCACCCAAGGGAGAATTCTTGTGTATGAACGAACTATGTTTGCAAACACAAGAGTCTCCCCTCAGGGGCCTTTGGGTGGTGAAGAAACGCCGAGCGCTCGCTCCGACGTTGCGCTGAGCCTTATGGGCGCGAGGACCTGATAATCCTCGCACCAAGCCCACTTTCTTGCAAAAAGATGCGCACGGGGAAGTACAAGTACTTGGTTAAATGGGTTGGTAATGAACCTGATGCCTGGGAGCCATTCTCAAATCTCCGTCTAATTAATAAAAACAGACCTTCTGAGTTAGAGAAGGAGTACTGGGATTCAACAAAGAGCTAACGTAGTCACTGCGGAGGGGGGGGTTGACCCCGCGTAAAAAAAATGAGACATAATTAGCCTTGTAAATAAATTTGATAGAGACATCCTCTGCAAGATTTGGACTCAAGTATATTATTTCAACTATTTTTGTGATTTGTTTTAGGTATATCTGACTTGATATATTTAAACATCAACTGGAGGAGCCCGTCCCCTTCTAAAGCCATTTCATTGGTCAAAATGCTGCTGAGCGAAGCGAAGGCGGCGACGGCCATTCGGTAAAACTGCCTAGCGGGCCCGCCCTTCCTACCGAAGCCGAAGGCGAGGTAGCTCACTCACCAACCAAGCACGGCGAGTAGTGTGCGAGCCCCTGCAAACGGAACGGGTGCGCTTTCAGCCGCAGCGAAGCGTAGGCAGCCTGCGTTGTAGTGGAGCCAGCTCTCGAGCGAGCGGCACGGGGCGGCGCTCGGCTTGTAGACACCAATCAGAGGAGTGTGCCGTAACTGCTTAGAAAACGAACGCGAGCTTGTTAAGCTACGGCGATAGTTATGGATTATCCAGGAAGTGAGCAGAATTAAAAACGAGTTGCTGTATCTTGATGCAGCCGAAAATTTCGTAAAACACTTGTCAATCGTAAGTATCGATTCGAATGGGAAACAATATTTGACGTTCCGTTTCACTGCATCAAGGATCGCTACATCAATCTACTAACGAGAGAAATCGCATCTGAATGCTTCATTTCGCCATGATTAAGATATACCGAGCTACTGGAAATTATGTACTCATATTTTTATGATTTGAATGATATAGACACAATGCTTCCCAATTTCACACCCCTTGCTCAGAGAGAGAGCAGAAGCGACAGGAGCTTCTTGAAAGATCTCTACGTCGCGCTCGGCAAGCCAAATCCAAGCGTGATATGTATGAAGGCGCATCGTGGGTAAGCGACGTAGGTAAAACTATAAGCATTACTTCTACATCAGCTCAGACAGACTCAACAACCGGGTCGTCTGAGCCCTTAAAAACGGTGAGTGATGAATCCTCCCAGACAAACCCTGAGGTATCACCAATTTCGGAAGTAAATGTTAGTCCCGTTATTGTTGATAGGGGATTTCAAGCACGTCCCGATACAACTGATCGGAACGTTCAGGCTCGTCCTCAAACTGTGGATGTTGAAATTGAGAAGGATGAAAATAGTGCTCGTACCTCGGATGTTAACGTTAATACAAGTATTACTCAACATCCTGAGTTTACAGGTAACTAGGGCTACGCGAAGGATGGGATAGGGAATGGTCATGAAGAGCTTTGTGCCCGCGTGATTCATGGACTCGGCCTGTTCCGGAGCGAGCGCATGAATATCACGCGTGCACGAAATCTACTGCTTCACCCCTATGCCATCCCCTGGTTCCTCCGTCGCTGGAGCTGGCATTGAATCTGGGATAGGCTCGTCCGTTGTTGGGCATTATGGGCGCGGTCCTTCTCGAGCTATTCCCCAAGGAAGTTCCTTGTTTTCTGCACCTGCTGAATTCTCGCGTTGATATATCTGCGTCTATGAGAGGCCGTCAGCTTCGTTTCAGCAGCGTGCACGGGCAATACGAAGCAATGCTCAAGCAAGTGATGGAGCGAAATACTCACCTCGCTATCATCAAAGGTCAATCAATCAACTCATATCGGTCTTGGACTCCACTCCGCTACTGATTGACCACAGGGGACTCTGCATACTGGTATTACTACCGATAAAATGCGGAGGCATCCTCCGCCATGAAATAATCCTGTTTGGGCTGTGCTCATCAGCACTTCGTTGCTTCCTTTAAAAACTACATTCTAAGTATTGAGGTTCGTCTGTGCTCGTCCTGCTTTTCACTACCATCACGATCATAGCTCCGATCTTACGACGCTTTGCTTTTGGTAGTCAATCTTGATGAATGTCTGACCATCTGTCATCCTCCTTTTCACGGCCTCCGCCGTTTCTATCCAGTTCTCGAGGGCCTCGAGCGCTTCACTCTGAGCAATATTCTTCACCTTTCTGCAATATAGATATGCGTCTTGTGACCGATATCGATGACCACCTTATGGGGACCCGGTTTGGCCACCGGTATCGCGCCGGTATACTGATACCATGTGACCACGCAATTAAACCTTTTGGAGAAACCCCGTTTGGCCACCGGTATCGCGCCGGTATATCGATACCATGTGACCATGGAATTAATCCTTGTTGGACTGGGCTATACGCCTTACTCCTATCCCAGTATAACATGTTGATAGGTTCACTCCAGGGATTGGATTAAAAATCTATTTAAACGAATCCTAACTGGGCTTCTCTCCGAATCCACCCTATTCGAAGAAAAACAGGTCGAGATGATCCGCGATATCTTCTTGGAGACAATGGTTCTCTAACATCTGTTAAAAGTGGTAAAAACAAAATTGTCGGGCAATTGACCGTGTAGCTACTGAAGCAAAAACCAGGGATATCTGGTATGACGGTGAAAACAACCCCATCGATGAAGTTGGGGCGATGCGTGACGAAGAAAATCGAACGCGAACACTTGCGCGACTAGAAAAGAAGAAGAGGACTGGAGAGGAATTAGAGGATCTCGATGTTATCCTTAATCCTCCGCACTCACGCGTTGTATATAACAACATGCGATGTATTGGACGGTACTTAACATGTTGTGTATACAACATGTTAAAGACGATGAAATGCACATGGTAAGGGGGGATTATTCGCAAAGATAGTCGAGCAAATTCAGAGAGAGACGACCACCCACACATCCGTTGCTTGCTGGCCGTACCGTTGAATCAGTGGCGGGGGATTCTCGAGTTCATTCGGGAAAAAGAAGGCAAGTGGTCAAGAATGGCACGTCGTGAGACTCGACGGGAGGCCGAGAAGTTTCGCGCGCGTCTGGAGGGAAGGAGCGCTGAAGAGCGTGCGTGACTGGTAGCAGAACATCGGGCTTTCGTGGCAGGAGAGAGGGCGACCGATGCAGATTTTGGGGGAGGCGATTCGAGCGCGCAGTCAGCTGTGGGCACCGTCGACTCGGAGTCGGCACAGGCTGTAGGGCTTGCTCGTCCGCGGGCACCTCCCATCCGAAGACCTCGGGAAAGAACGCGGCTTATATCGCCGCTGCGAAAAAGCCGTCTTGCTGCCGAGGCGGCCGCGGAAAACTCGAGTGCGTCGGTAGGTGCGAAGGCCAAGGGCAAAGCTAAGCGACCTGTCAAGACAAAGGTAACGACCAAAAAGGTGACCAAGAAAGCTGCTGCGGCTAAGGCAAGAGAGGAGAAGAAAGCGAAAGAAGCCAAGGCGGTGTCTCGAGCTATAGCTACAACTGCCTGGCGCGCTGCAGAGAAGGAACAAGAACGCGGTCGAGTAGCAGAAGATGAACGTAGAGGTGCTGATGCACGCACGTTGGCGCTGGCAAAGCTTTAGCAGAAGCGCAAGGACGCCATTGCGGGGAAGCAACCCCGATCAGCGTCCCCAGCGAACGCGAAGCAGCAGAAAACGACCAGCCCTCATGTTGCTGATGATGAAGTCGATGAAGATGCTGATGATGAACGTCTGGATCCTGCGTCCAGTGCTGATACGTTGAATCTTGCGCCGGCGGCATCTCAATGTGCAAGCT
This sequence comes from Phytophthora pseudosyringae, assembly GCA_019155715.1. Classification (NCBI taxonomy): domain Eukaryota; phylum Oomycota; class Peronosporomycetes; order Peronosporales; family Peronosporaceae; genus Phytophthora; species Phytophthora pseudosyringae. The sequence continues at coordinate 33,195 of JAGDFM010000356.1, forward strand.
GGTATGTGGTTGAGGCAATGGTGTATATACAAAACATGAGCTGACAAATGTAATGTTGTATGATACGTGCTGGTATTACAGCGAGTCTCATTCACGCGAAGCCGCAACACAAGCCAGACCAACGCATGCTGCAAGGTATGTACGCCTGGCATGCGGATATACGACATGTTCTGATTTGTGATATGTTGTATATTGACACGTGAATCATTTACTCTTGTATAGGAGTCTATTTATGGGGACGGACACTGTTCCACAGACCGAAGATCTAGTGGAAGCGGATGCAGATGCTTCTCGCTCAGGTGCAGTTGTACCACCGGAAGAGTTAAACGACATGAGTTCAGACATGGAGGGGGGTGAGGCGGACTCGGAAGAGTGGTACATGGAGTCGGAGGGGGTGGAGCAACCGCAAGAAGACATTGGAGGTCCCGACGATGAAAAGGAGGATGATCTTTCGGGTGAGAGTGACGGTGGGTTAGACGGAGTAGCTCTTCTCCACCTGCAGAAGCAGAAGGAGCAGAGAAGGGTCCAGCGCGAACGTCTCCAGACTGCGATCAACAAGCTGCCGCGGGACTGGCAGACAACAGTGAGCGAGTGGGATTCGATGACGAGCGAGGAATTGGAGGTACTTGCGCAAGACGAGCCGGCGCTGAAGAAGATGAGAGCAGATGGATGGAATTTCGGTGAGCACCATGGGTTTTATCATGTTGTATATTGGACATGTACTAAAGCGATTGATGTTGTATGATACACCCAGATCCAACAACGCAGCCGGCAAGAGATGAACCGTATCCAGGACTGTACACGGGGGCGTACGGACCGACCGAAACAGTGTTGGAGTTCGCAGACCCCCCCTTGGAACTATTCTTCTTCATGCCCCCTAGACTCTGGCGTCGGATTGCTACAGATAGTAATCGCTACTACAACCAGCACTTGAACGAGAGAATCGACCGAATGTGCCAGAAAAAGCAAGACCGAGGTGAAAGCACAACCAAAGAAGATGTCCTGCTGAAGGAGACGAAGAATCACAAGAAGATCCGTCCCGAGGAGGTATTGCACTACATCGGACTGCTGGTAGCTCAGATGTTGTGCCCTCACAAGCACCGTTTCGCTGATCATTGGGCAACGACAGCGGTAGGAACAGTGCCCAAGGGTACATTCGGTCGATTTATGTCGAAGGGGCGCTTTGGAAGAGTGATGGAGAATTTACATTTCACGGACAACACTGACGCTCGTGCGGAGACAAATTGACCTTGGAAAGTGCGCTCGGTGGTAGACACGTTGCAGCAAACGTTTGCACGCGGCTTCAAGATGCCTCCCGTCCTGTCATTTGATGAAACCATGATTCCGTCCAGGAGTAGACACAACGTGACCAGACAGTTCATGAAGGACAAGCCGCACAAGTGGGGCACGAAGCTGTTTTTGACATGTTGTGCAGATACTGCGTATTGCCTACGGTACGTTGTGGAGTGCGCGATTTATTTTATTCCTAAGTTTCACATGTTGTATATTAACGCGTGATTTTCCTTCCGATATCTTGTATATACTACGTGTAGGCTTGAGGTGTATTGTGGGACAGACCAACACACGTATGAGCTTAGTGGCCAATCGCCCACACAGTTTTCAGCAGATCCAAACTCTGGCCCGGCTGCTGTTATTCGCAACCTACACGAGGTTCTCCCTCCGCGACAAGACGGTGTGTTTCACGCTGTGGTGACCGATAGGTTCTACACGTCCGTACAGCTCGCGCTCCAGTTGCTGACGCGAAACGTGTATACGGTCGACACAATACAGACGAACAAGAAGGGATTTCCCCCCGCCATCATTGTGCAGGATGCTTCGCGACCAGCGAATGTCGAGCGCGGCTCAGCCACCATTGCCGTTGCGAAAGGTTGCCCACAGCTGCAGGTTATGCAGTGGTAGGACCGTCTCCCTGTTTATCTGCTCTCAACAGGAAGCAGCAGTAGCGTGGAAACATGCGGTAAGCTGTCTAAATTTATTTCCATCGCCTCTCAGTCTAACCTGCAGCTGTTGTGTTATGTGTGTCTAGGGAAATACATTGCAGGTGGGCAGAGATCAATATTTTTTATTATGTATTTGTGTTATGTGTGTCTAGGGAGATACATTGCAGGTGGGCAGAGATCAATATTTTTTATTATTTATTTTGTCCATCTGCTATGCGCGACTACCATCGCTGGATGGGCAGAGTAGATATCCATGACCAGCTCCGCCTACAGCGCTATTCACTGCAGCTTGCAGTGAGGTTCAAGAAGTACTACAGGACAATCTGGCTAGGGCTCGTCGATATCGCGATGATCAATGCCTTCATCATCTACTATGAAGCTCTGAAACTACGTGGAGAAGCCCCTGCTGATCACGCACAGTTTCTAGAAGTTCTGCACGAGCAGCTACTGCAAGTCACCGCCGCAGACTTCGTTGAGGAGGTATGTACAACATGTTGATTTCGTGACATGTTGTATGTAACTGCATGTAGGGTATAGTAACTCGTGCTGTTGACCAGCAGATCTATTCACCAGGGCCACAAACGCCTGGGAATGCGGGCGAGATTCCTGCAGAGCACAAACTGACAGAGTTTCCCGAGTGGACGCAGATTCGCGAGAGCATCCGGAAACGCCCTCAGCACCAGTGCAAGGTGTGTTCTATCAGAAAGGAAAAGGTGGGCCAGCGCAGTGCCACGAGATTCTTTTGCGAAATCTGAAGTGACGGAAACAAACGGTAAGTCTTGTCATACAGAATCCGTGGTGTATATCGTCTAACTTACAATTGCCATGATGCAGCGTCTACCTGTGTGATCGTGTTCGGCCTAGCCACTACGCGAACAACAACATGACGTCCCACCAAATTTGGCATACCAAGTGGAAGAACGGTGAAGAGCGTCCGCCTCCTCGCGTGGGCCGAGCCATCTAGATGCGTGGCCTCGGCAAGAAACGCCGCCGTGCCATCGAACAAGACGGCGAGGGCGAAGACGAGGAAGAGAAGGAAGATGGAGCCGACGACGCAGCAGGAAATGATGTGCCATCAGATGATGACGAAGCTGGCAGTGAGTAAGGAGACAACATGCGTAGGTAAGAGTGAGGCGGTACACCCGGTTGCTGGACGGTCAGCTAGTTTACTTTAATACACTTCGTTGCAATCAATGATGACTCGAAACATAGATTGGTTTATACGTTTGCCCTCTGTCCATCTTCAATAAAAAAGCCAACACTAACTTACATGATATACACCCTGTGAAGAAATGTGGCTCAAACGACGGTGACTTTAACTACATGTGGGAACATAGAGATGCGCACGATTTGAAGTAGTGCCGAAGTTAGTCAGGTCAGCTTCCAGCAAACCATAAATAGCCTTCATACTTATCACGGGCAATACAAACGGCAAGTTAAGGCTGGCGTTAACATGTCGTATTTAACATATTCAGAACTGGCAAAGGGCAAAAAAACCCGCGAGTGCGGGGGGGGGGGTAAGGATCGCAGATTGCCTGACATCCGTTTCGGTCGGAAATCAACGTCGACAACTTCTGACAATGTTGATGCTAAAATCAAGCTGTTTTGGATTATATCCAAAAATCAGGAGATGCTGAAATCAGCTGGTTTATCGAAGAGTATCAGACCCATGCTAAACACATCGGGCATTTATGACGATGGGTATGTTTAGATTGATGCTAATGCAATGAAAGGTTATGTAGTGAAATCGAATCTGCCCCATAATGCAGCGAGTAAAAATGTCAATTGGCAATCAACACTTCAAGCATTTATGGAATTGGTTAATGACAGAAGTTTGAAGCTAATCCCAGTTGGAAATATGGATATAGGACTAGTCTCTAAGAAATAAGATGCCGCCGGTGATGACCTTGCAGCGCGACTCGGAACCAAAGCTGGAGTAGATGAATACAGGGATCAAAACCTTTGATAGTGAAGCCATTGTACTTCTAACCGAGTACTATCAGCAACTATTTGAGAAAAAATTAAAGATCTTATTCAACCTAAAACCAATTGTAAATACTAAGAATGGGGCCAAAACTCATGAAAGCTACTATTTCGGTGAACTGATGAGAGACCGTATTCTAAATATTAGAAATAAGGACGATAAACCAGTATCGTGGAAGCCCTATGGCGATTTAATGAAGAGTATTCGTTGGATGGATACTTTCCAATCGCTTCTTAACGGTATGGAAGATAAACATCAAATCGCAAGCAATCTGAAGCCACCACTAACTAATTCAGAAGTGGAGATGATTGTCAACATCAACGCTCATTTTGATATCATTCGTAAAGTCATCTTTTCCAACGCATCTGATATGAAGAGACAAAGGCTTAAGCCATATGAATACGATGATCAACTTCAGAAGGTCTACGATGATGCAGAGGCGGCGTTTCAAGAGTATGGTGAAGCTCAGAAGCGGTTATAAGCATTACAGACGAACGGACTTCGAAAGAGGTCGAAAGTAAACAATTCAGCACTGAAGGCTGCAAGAAATGCAGTAAAAGTCACTAAGGCTGTTTACTCAATCAAGACTAAAAATATAGCAAAAACCTTCGGGAATGGGAGGAAGAGAAAGAAAGAGAGCATGCTACTGATGAATTTGAGAGACAAAAACGCTCAGTTGGAGAAGTGGGTTGAAAGGGCGTGGCCTAAGAGGGTGAGGTAGGTCTCTCGGAACTCTGTCTGAGACCTCGAACGTCGTTCGAGCTGGTTTGCTCCGCTGGATGGTGTGGTCAGACGCAGACGTACGTACAATCTTAACGAGATCCAGGGCTTAGCGATGACAAGTGCGTACATATATCGTCAGCTTGGTAGTAAGTACATTCGTTTGCGATGCTAAGACATTCGTTATTGTTCAACCTAACCTGCGTAAATGCGGACCTAAATATCAGATCAGTGATAGTCTGCAAGCCATGATCAGGACCCTTGGGTATAAGCAACATATACCAAGCTGCTTACGATAAGCTCAGTATCGAGGGGGAAAAAACTATTCAAGGAGATCCTTGCTATCGCTCATCTTCAGTATAATTTTCATGATAAGCTTAAGGACCCACTGGAGTCTCTGCAGGCTGAGTATGATAAGCTGAAAGGTGAATTTGACCGAGGATACGATAATCCGAGCATCATCAGACAAGCTAAAGGCGTTCACAGTGGATATGTACAGCAATCGACTTCTCGACAATAAAGAATTCGAGGAAATTATAACGCATATACTATAAACGAAATCATCGATTGCTCACCATGTTCTTCTTCAACCCCCGCATTATTTCCAGTCAGGTAGTAGCTATGGTGATAACGCTGATCTCAACGTTGCTGAACTCAAAGCTATTATGAAAAATCTAATTATCCATGCTCGACACCAGAAGACGCAGACAGCTGTTTGGGCAACTAACCTTGACAAAACTACCAAGAAGGTGGACGCATCGACTCAGACTGAAGGTGGTCGTTTGTGGGCTTACCAACCAAAAACAAAGACTAAAACTGTGAAGGCATTTGCTGTTTAGCTCCTAGATGGTTCAGCTAGCTGAAAAGATCTTAATCTCTGGGGCTTGTGCCCTCTCGATCTTCGATCGAGTCTGAGCGATAGCTCTCAAAGCAATACCGTTCCGCACGAGTTTGTTTCGAAGTCCTCGATCAACGCTGATTGTTTTGTCGCTGATACTAATTTCAAGTATGGTAGACTCCCCATCTGCACTTTGGGCGGCCTACGGCCTGCCATCACCAAGAACAATAATTTTGTCAGCCTGTAGCATGGTCGATCCAATGATCTGGTTAGGTTCATCAGAAGATAAATTAGTCTTGAGGTCTTTACTTGGTCCGCAACCCATGCTTATGTATCAACAAAGATAGTTTCCAGCGACTGCTATAATATGATAATAAGGATGCATGCATGATTGCCATTCTATAAACGTTCAGAGATAGTGGATCTCAGCTCATTGACTTCTGCCTTCAGTTCATCAATGCACTCACACGCTTCACGCAACGCGGCGTGCAGCAGCGGTATAGCATTCAAATGAAACGGACATTCGATATCCGGGAATCGAATATGGATCGTCATCATCCTCAAGCGTGTCATCCTTGTCAAGATTGACAAGTAGTGAATGTTCTCGAGCCACTTCTTGAGCAATGTAACCGAGTTGATCTTTCCCTGCCTGGCAACGGAGATTGTACTTGACAGGACGAACTGTTTTCACAAAGTTTTCTCCTACCGAGTTTGGGATATTATCAATGTTTTCCTTAATTCGTCTATCAGAACTGATGTAGATACCTCTAACCCCAACCTTCAGTGCTTGGTCACACATGCTCGAGAAAGTACCTGCGGACGTGCCTGTACGACCAGCCGTAAATGAGCCTGGTGTTAGTGTTCCAGTTACGGTCGATCCAACCGAAGCGCTTGCAACCCCGCTGGCTACATGAAATGAGGCAGACGGAGTCGAAGTACCGACCCCGATCTGATCTTGAGCCGTCAAAACCAGAGTATTGTTCGTACCGAAGCAATTGAACGTCAAATAATTTGAATCACTACCAGAGGACGTGTAGCTCCACGTAAGCGTATAGCAATCCTTCGCAATCAGATTGCTCCCAAATCTAAGTGAACAGCTGGTGTTAGCCTTGAGCATGTTCCAAGCTTGATCTCTGATGGTCTCCGAGAAACTGATATTTCCATCCGTTCCACCTGATCCGATTTTGAAGTCATGCCTGATGATGGCTTTGATCGAAACGAAATATTGAGACCGGTGTTAGCATTCGCTCACAGCTTCGTTCTAACGATCGAAGCTTGGGGCGTATATGTGTCACTGGGAGCCGCTCCTGTGCGAAACCAAAACCAGCAGCAGATCCGCTAACAGATGATTGATTAACCAGTATGATATTGAACCTTTTTAAGCGTTGAATTGAGGAGTAGCCTGTCTGTCAACGACGGAGTATTTATCGACAAGGTCGATGCTTGAGTGCCAAGGGATGTAATATTAGGTTGATTTGCGGTTTGCAGCGTACCAGTTAGCGAGGAAGCTGACAAAGAGCTAATACTATTTATATGTTTGAATCTAAAACCAAAGCCTTCGATGCCTCGGCTGTACCCGGGCCAGTCGATAAGTCCACGTAGTTGAGTTCAGTTGCCGTAGATGTGATTGCGGTTCCTCTCAGTTGAAGCGTAGTTGGGTTGATATTGAGTGTCGTAGCGGTCACCGTCTGTGTTCCTGATTTCGTAATCTTATCAGTTGTGAGTGTACGGATTGCTACAGATGACGAAGCCGTGAAAGCACGCGTGATCGTAAGATCTCGCAGCCCCGACAAATCCTTTGTCGAATTGCACACAAGGGCCTTTAAACCATCAGCCGATCCTTCCGTAATACTTATACTGTATAATACCCTTGATTGAATGTGATATAAGTAGATACGCCATCCCAAAACTTTAATACCGGTATCTGAAGACCTGTTCCTGCAGTTGACAATGTCAACGATGAGAGATTACCAACGGATGTAATATTAGTCTGAGCAGCAGTCTGTAGTGTGCCATAGATCGATGTCGCTGTCAGTGATGATAGAGTCCCCAGCGACGTAATATTAGTCTGCGCAGCCGTCTGTAACGTGCCTGTTAGCGTAGTTGCCGATAAAGGCGATAATCCCGTCAGTGAGCGTGAAGCTCCTGTGATCGACAGATTGCCTCCAATGGTCAGACCCGTGAGCGCTCCCACGGATGGGGTATTGGGCTTTAGCTGCTGTTTGAAGCGTGCCCGTAATCCAAGAGGCAGTGAGTGAACTGATCGTTCCAATAGCGCCTGATCCATCAAGTACGAGTGCTTTGCCGAGCGCAGCTGTGCCGGGAGTTATACCAAGAACGTACGATGGGGGAATGATACAATTGAACCATTCACAGTTAGACTGCTACACGATAATGATCCAATTCGACCAACATCATTGTTAGTAGGGCTACACCTTGTGTTGCTGTTCCTGGAGTAATGCCTGATATATATGTCAACCGATAATCATTCTTATTGAGGTAGAGCGTATGTGCAGACACAAAGGTTAGATATTCACTGGCATCCAACCTAAGATATAATGAGGGGTTGTAGATCGGTGATGTAAATATTGGCTGAGGATAAGAGAAACCAGAACTCATTGTTGTTTTTGTCTCGAGCTATATAGATCTAGCGATTAAAGACACGATCATGAGTGCTATTCCAGACTCATCTACCTCCATCCCAAACTATGATGATGCTGTCCCTAAGAATTATCGCGGAGCTTTAGTTACAACGATTTCTGAATTAGATATTAAAAGTCTATTTAGAATGTTAGTACTTGGACCAAGCTACCCACAGAAAACCAATTTAGTCATGTTCATTCTTAAACATTCCCCAAACGTATTCGCCCATCTACACGTGATAGCACGCAATCGTAATCAGCCCATTTACGATTGCTTGAGAGAAAGCTTGAGGGTTTCATCACATTTTACGATGAACCACCAAATGTTGATAGCGTTAGACAAACCCCAATGAATAGTAAAAAAAAAGAGTTGGTTCTCATTGATGATTACGGAGCTGATCGTATTCTTCAACAAAAAATTCAGTGGCTTCTTCATCAGCACTTATTAAGCACTATATTCATTGCACATAGCTATTCCGCTGCAGATAAGCTCCTGAGACTGAATTCAGAATATGTAGCTATCCTAAAAGCTAATAGCCGGAGCGATCTTCAAATACAAAGGACTTTAATATTCTTAATCTTACTGATAGGAATATTATGATTGCTTATAACAAAGCCACCTCTTCTAAGGGTCAGATACTGCTTATTGATTCTGTAAAAAGTGAAATACGCTATAATTTTGACCGGTGAGTTGATCTGGCGCAGTTATAAAAAAATACAGTGTTTACGACTGTTGCTGCTCTATCCATTGCCTATGTTTCGTTGGTCTCTCATGCTCAGCTTTGCCAGCTCTTTGAAAGCGACTGTCGCATCCACACTGGATACGTTCTTTACCTTTAGCGTTAAGAGCATCCTTGTTTGATTGATAATATTGCTTTTCCTTTTCAATGATCCTCTCTTTGTTAGTTTGATAGTATTGGCGTTTTTGCTCATCGAAATGGGTTTTGTTTGCTAATTGATAGCGCCGTTTGGTCTCTTTTTATCTTCTGTACTTTTAAAAGCTGGTTGTTCGTTAATACAGATAGAGCAATCAATGACCAACTGTTCTTGCTCAAGCAATTGCTTACGGTTTTCAATTTCATGCCCACTAATATGTTGAATACTGAAAGCATCATTACCATATTCACGAAAATGAGGATATATTGAGCACTTATACTTACGAGTACCCCCAAAACCATTTATTGTAGGATACGTGTATTTGGTACGGATACCCCAACCCTATAGTAAAGTTATATCTTAAAATAGCCAAAATGGGAATGTATCAATGCAAGTCGAGAGCTATATTCGACCAATCACAGACCGGTAGGGGTAGGTTTAATACATTCCAACTTATTTCCGGAATTGTCCGGCATTCTGCTGCGTTGGCCAGTAAGTTGCAATACTAGAGACAAGACAAATGCCAGATTATCGGATAATAGCAATCTATGAGTAAG
>JAGDFM010000357.1:0-35366 GCA_019155715.1 Phytophthora pseudosyringae
CATGCAGCAGTACCTGAACGACTACGTGACGTGGTCTGCCGACAAGGGCCAGTCGTACTGGTTCATGATGTACGACACCACGGTGAGCTACACGGGCGCGGAGTACGAGAAGCACTTTGGACTCTTCAGTACGGACATGAACCCGCACGTGAACATCCCGCAGTGCCCGAACCAGCAGAAGCGTCTCCGCCGCTAAGGAAGTACTTGGTGTTCGGTGAGTGATACAGGGCCTTGCGCTAGTACATGTATCACTTCGGCGTAAGAGAATACACGAATTCCAGTCGTGCAAAGCGGACTGACGAACTAAATACAGGCTCGACTTTCGTCCGATCATTACGGAAAGCAGTAATGTGTCAATACACGTAAAGCACGGGTATCTTCATTTGTTGATTTTGACTTTTTGTAGCACAAATTGTTGGAGTGCATTGTACATTAGAGCTTTGCTTCGATGGAGCCACGGCGCCGCTTTAATAAACTTAGCCATGTTGCGATCCACACGCGAGTTTGATGCCCTGAGGTCATTGTTGCCCTGGTATCAGCTGCTGCACTCTTTCGCACCTAGAAAATAAGATCTTCGAGGAGCACCTCGTCGTAACACTTCTCCCTATCACCGACAGAAAATCGGGACAACAAGAAGCACTCATTCTTAAATGAGGAGATTTGCGTTTGCGTGTACTGGAATCGAGCAGCACTTGTGTAACTGTGATGCCGGTGCAAAGTAAATAAAAAAAAAGAAGGAAAATGCTTTTCGTTTTCAAAATTAGAAACTCAAAATCTTTGCTTCTTGATGGTGACGCTTGACTCAAAGCAAGCACACCATTTGGACAGCAGTTTTGATGGTGCTACCGATGCCTGGGATGAAACCAATCATCAGCGCCAGTTCGTCCACCTGTGTGACGCACCCGCTAGTGCCAGTGCCTCCAGACCCAATAGCAGTCAGGCGAATTTCGAAAAATTCCGGACGCAGGGTACCGTTGTCGTCATAGGTGTTAACGCGCAGGATGCTTGGCATGTTGTGACCCCACCTCAATTCGGTACAGCTGGGGTCAGTATTAGTCGGATAGCAGCTGTGGGCACAGGCCATCCCCGCGCAGCTAGGAATTGCCAGCTTTGGCGCGCACACGGACCAACCCGTCGGATTCGTGATCTTCTGCACGCCTTCCCACATCGTATGGACGAACAGGTCTCGGAAGTCCCAACCGGTGATGTGAAGGTCGTCGTCTTGGCCATACTGAGCTTGCCCTGTGACAGTGAACGTCACATCTGGTGAAGGAAATGACCCATCGTCGTAGTTGCTGCAGATGGTCCCTTTCGTCCACCCGGTTCCCTTGCTTTGGTAGCTGCCACCTTTCTGACCAAAGTTGTTGTAGGCGTCGCCATATACAACGGCATTGAGATCTTGGTCGCCCACGTTCACCCACTCCCCGCCGTACTGAAACTCGACGTACAGCGAGTTGGCAACAGCGACCTTGCAGGCGAAAAAGAGACAAATCAAACTTCGCGTGGACAGCATCGTGGTTGGTGTCGGAAGAACGATTCGTGAAGCTTGGTTGGAGAGGAGTTTGCAGGAGTTGGAATATTCGTGAATGGCTGGAAGCGTTCCGGTTCCGGGTGTTTCAATCAGCAAAAGCGTTGCAACGCCCGGCGTCGAAGCGCTTTCCTTGGTCGTATCTTGAATGATAGGAAGTTTGCAACATAAAAGGACTAATTGCCCAGTTCGAGATCACCAAGAATGCCCATTTCGAACTATAAAAAACCATGTTGAAGCCTCTATCACTGTACGTTTCAATGCACGCAATACAATCTTGGAGCCTTCATTAGTGGTCCAGACTCTGAAAATGCCATAATATCGTTATAACCAGCCTGAACTCCATCACAACAAACTTGCGGTTTACTGTACAGGGCATACCTGGCTGCACAAGGCGAAAAAGGGGGCTGCCAGAGCCTCGTCCGCGGGGTCGCTATGTGGTTTTTGTAATATCATGTATACCCAAGCTGTTTCGCATCTGCTTTCGAAAGCTTTAATTTAAGACGGCTACGATGAAGGCGCGTTGAGCTCTCGGTGGAAATGCAATATGAGCCCACACTACCAACTCGTAGCGGGCATAGCAGCAGCTATTACGGTCCTGATCTAAGGCATTAAGTTGGACGTGAACACGGGAGTACGTGAAGCACTTCCTACGCGCTTGATGTGGTGAACTGCGATATCTGTTTGTAACACATGAAAGCAAGCAGTTTGGTAGCACGGCGCTCGGCGACATCTGGACACTATTCAAGCAATGCCTTGGCACCTACAGGAAGCAGAGTGACCCCCGTCGAAGTGTTGATAAGCAGGCACTTGACGTTGCATGGTATAAGGTTACCGTGGGTGGCGTGTTTGATCTACTAGTACTACATGTAGCCCCTTTCTGTGTTGGACTGGCAAACACCGCCCCTGGAACCCACACTGTGGAGGGATATTTCAGTACGCTAAATAAGTTGAGCGGCCCACAACCTATATGACGCAGCAACTATGCAATCGAAGATGAACTTCATGCCCGGCACTGTTTCAAGCTGATGGAGGTTGGGAACATAGTTGAGAAAGACAAAGCCAAACAGGTGTGATGAAGGCAGCAGAGGCGGTTAACTGATGTGAGCTACCCGCTCCCGTAGCAACACTACCCCATTATTTATCTATATGCCCAGTTGTAGTTTTCTCGTGAAATCCATACACTGCTACTGGCACTGCCCAGTTAGAGTTTGCCAGGAATACCCAGTTTTTACCAAGTGGGCTTTTTTTCATAAACACCTCGTTTGAAGATGCCTGGCTATCATTAAGTGGTGCTGAGACAAAACACCACCATATTGTGGATACACTTACCTCCTACTTTAGTGGTACTACTAGTTGTACAGGCTTTCCAACGTGTACACGCAGCAAAGTGCATACGCTCACCGGTGGATTTCGCTGTGTCGTGCCACTAGCCGCTCAGACCTACTGCATGTACAGTACTCCTAAGTATTGTACTAGTACTGCGTAGCTTATCGATAATTTCCCTGAAGTTTTCATTTTCACTAAACTCGCCTTGCTTGGAAATATTTCTTGACGGAACGTGCCCTCAGAGCATTAGGGGGTTTCAGTTCTTCATTCCTTGTGATTTGATGGGCTCATTTTTCGCTCTCATTCCTTCAGGGACTGAATCTCGGGATGCTTATTCATTGGGATCATGCTATTTACTGTTATCGGCGTTGCTTCGAATCAGTGATAAATATCGATGCAGTTGAGACTTTCTCGAAAAATCTCTCAAAAGTAGCCACTGAGCGATTACGTTGCAACGATGTATCCCTTAAACATGTAGGATACATGTATTATCTACGTGGCGGTGCCGTGCGCTCGTCCGTAAGACACCGGGGTGGGGTTTCCTTTGCTGCACTTGCCTATGCCTCTCTCTTCCTATTATTTACCAACTTCAGGGTACATGTTTGCCTTCTTGGGTATGTGGCACTATATTGAAGAACAAAACAACGATAGCATTAATACTGGGATAGGAAGCAAGGAAGTGTTGGATATCTCAGCCCAAACAGGATTAATTTCGTGGCGGAGGATGCCCGCATTTTATCGGTAATAATACCAGTATGCCGAGTCCTTTGCGATCAACCAGAATCCGAGACCGCTGTGAGTTGATCGATTTGTCTTTCGCTCATCACTTTTGATCCGTATTGCCCGTGCGCACGCTGGCCTCTCATGGACGCAGATACCCCAGAGCGAGAATTTCAGCAGGCGCAGGGGCACGACCACAGCACCAGCAGCGCCTCGACAGTAGTAGGAAACTTCAGTAGTAGGAAACTTCCTCGGGTCATCGAAGTCGGCTCGAGAAAGACCACGCCCGTGAAGGCCAGCAACGGACGTGCGTACGCCAGAGTTAACGCCAGCTCCAACGACGGAGGGCCGTGGAGCTGGCTTAGGGGTGGAGCTAATAGATTTCGTGCACGCGTGAATCACGCGGGCACAAAGCTCTTCATGACCACTATCCTATCCCAGCCTTCGTAGCCTAGTTGTGAGCTCAACATTCCCACATCTTCAATGGACCCGAAGACAACATGCTGACAGACATTTGAGTAGTCAGCAGCAACTCAATAGACAGTCTGATCCTCTCTAACATGCTGAACCACTAGAGTAAAAAAAATTAAAACTGATCACGTTCTCAATAAGCCCACGTCAGCTACTATAATACTGTAATGTGGCAGCTTGTCATGGGCATGACCCTGACACGAGCAAACACAAGCGTTCTGCCCAGCACCGGTCCATGGCACGACGCACATGGATTTGTCCTGCTCGACTATGGCGTGCGGGTGCGTACACTTACGCTCGTCGATCGCGGTTCATCTTGGTGGAGCTGCGAGCGAGCGGACTCCATCTGAACATCGCAGACAGCAGTCCCATGCTCGGGTCTCGGGTCTCGGTGTGCGGTTGAACGCCGTACTGCAAGAGATCGTTGGCAGTGTCCTCCTCTCGAGGACACTCATGCACCTGCCCCTCCTTCATCCGCACGCCGCAAGCGAATTCGACAGGGCATCCACTCCTAAAGGTCCCCTCCAGCGCGACCTGCGCCGTCGCTCCTGAAAGCCGATACGAGCGCCTTGCGCAGGAGGTCACTACATGCAGGTCCCTTCAAACCGTGCCCGCCCACATATCGCTTCCACTGTGGTCCGGCGCTATCTGGGCTTCCTTTCCTGCACATGACGCTACCGGTATCGTCTCTCCATACTGCCGCCCCGCCTTGGTGCCACTTTCTGCCACTTCCCGGCGGCCACAAGTCCGCACTCCTGACTCGTGCAGCCGGACGCGAGAGCGGATGGAGATCTGGGCGCCCTGGGAGACGTCCCGCCATGCGCGCACGATCATTGGGACGGACGAGCAGCAGCAGCAGCGCGCAGTGCCCCCGGCCCCCGTAGAAGACGCGCACGACGCGAACGACGCGAACGACGCGCTCGGAGGCACGTGGATCGGGCCGCTGGCCTGCGTGCGCGTGGTCCGCCGCTCGAGGCCGGACATGGCGGCGTTTCCCCACGTGTGGGAGGCCGTGGAGGCGTTTCTGGACTGCTCGCCGAGCTGCTCGCTGGCGCAGGCCGCCGCCTTCGGGTCCATGCGGCTGCTGCGCGGCATCTCGGCGCGCTCGGGCGCGATGGCGGCGCTGGACGCGTTCTACAAGCAGGCGCAGTTCTCCGGGGCGATGCAGCACGCAGCGGCCAGGGGGGACGTGGAGATGATCCGCTGGCTGCTGACTTTCCAGCCGGGGGGGCTCGTGACGAGCGCGGTGGAGCAGGCCGCGCGGAACGGACACGTGCGCGTGCTGGCGTGGCTCAAGCAGCACCACGACCACGTGTTCTGGGGCGCCAACGAACTCCGGTACGCGGTCGAGGGCAACCACGCGCAGGCGGCGCGGTGGCTGCAGGAGAACACGCGGCCGCCCTCGAAGCTTCGGGCGATGAACCTGGCCGCGGCCAACGGGAACCTGGAGCTGGTGCAGTGGCTCCACCAAGTGCGCCACGAGGCGTCGTCCTCCGCGGCGGCGAAGGCCGCCAAGGGGGGCTTCCTGGACGTGCTCAAGTGGATGGACAAGCACTCGCTGTGCAAGCTGCAGGGCGTTCCGGTCGAAGGCGCCGCCGCGGGGGGCCACCTCAAGGTGGTCAAGTGGCTGCACAAGTCCGGAGTGGGCATCGCCACGCCGCGCGCGCTGGACGCGGCGGCGGCGAACGGCCACCTCGAGGTGGTCAGGTGGCTCCACCGCAAGGGCAAGACCTACGCGTGCACGCACGTGGCGCTGGATGACGCGGCGATGAACGGGCATCTCGAGGTCGTCAAGTGGCTTCACTCTCACCGACACGACGGGTGCACGACGGACGCACTCGACGGCGCGGCCAGGAACGGGCACCTGGGCGTCGTGCAGTGGCTTCACGCCAATCGGACGGAGGGATGCACGACACGGGCCATCGATGAGGCCGCTGCCAACGGCCACCTGCACACCGTCATGTGGCTGAACAAGTACCGGCCGAAGGCGGAGCACGTGAGCGGCTCCGCCAGTGTGGCGAGCAGCAGCAGTGGGTCCCGGACAGGCACGAGAGGAAGAGGAGGCGGCTGCACCACGAACGCCATGGACGCCGCTGCTCGCGGCAACCACGCGGATGTGGTCAAGTTCCTTCACAAACACCGAGAGGAGGGGTGCACGGAGCGGGCCATGGATGGCTCGGCAGCGGGTGGGCACTTGGGAATGCTCAAGTGGCTCCACGAGCACCGCAGCGAGGGATGCAGCGTCGCGGGGATGGATGCAGCAGCAGCTAACGGGCACTTCGAGGTTGTGAGGTGGTTGCATGACAACCGAATCGAGGGGTGCACGGTGCGGGCCATGGACGGAGCTTCGGCGGGCGGACACCTTCGCATCGTCAAGTGGCTTCACGCCAACCGGCTCGAGGGCTGTTCGACTGCGGCCATGGACCAAGCTGCAGCGCACGGACACCTGGAGACGCTCAAGTGGCTTCACAAGAACCGGTCGGAGGGCTGTACGACCGCCGCCATGGACCAGGCCGCAGCCGGCGGCCACTTCGAGGTGCTGCTGTTCCTGCACACCAAGCGCTCGGAGGGCTGCTCCATGGACGCAGCAGTGAACGCGAGCCGCAACGAGCACGTGGAAATCCTGCAGTGGTTTTTCCGCTTCTACCCGCGCATGATCCACCGCGAGAAGGTCATCGTCTTCGCCAAGCGGTACAATTACTACCTCATGGACTGGCTGCACCGCAACTACCAGGCGTCCGGGGAGCGGACGGTGCTGGCAGAAATCAACTCGTCCTTCTACCTCACGCCCCCGGAGACCGAGGAACTGACCACGTAGAGCTGCGTTGCTCTGGTCACTACCGTGTCCCCATAGACAGCAGAGAACTGAAAGACTTGCGCCAAGTAAAATGCAATTATAAGCTCAGCATGAGAGCCTTGCCAGCTTCGAGAGGAATAGCTTTAAGAAGTGATGTTCACCAGGACAAACAGTAAGATCATATAGTTCATTGGCCTGTGTTCATTCTAAGAGGCCGATGTAGTCTAACTTACGCTTCAGGAGATCTGAGCGCGACAAAGTTCGAGCCCTCTACTGCGCCACTCTTCCTGCTCTCGCGACTGTCGTGAGCTGGGGAGGGAACCACAACCGAGAGCGACGCCTGCTCAGCACACGCCGAGTTGATCGATCCCGTGCGAGGCCCAACGATAGTCGCGGAGATGATCTGCCCTTCGGACGGAGCCTTGCGCGGGTAAATGAACGTAAGCACGAGCTGGATCGAGCCTAGCAGCGCGCCAGAAGCGTTCGGCACCAAGATGAAAATGTCGTCGACGAGGACGGCGTAGACGACCCAGCAGAAGCTGTTGATCACGTTCACGACGCCCATCGTGAACGGCATGGACGACGACGTCTTGGTGCGGATCACGTGCCGGATCGTCGCCATCGGCGACGCGTACAGTCCGACGGACGAGATAATGACGAGAACCCCCAGCGTTGTGCCTGTAGACGAGTGACTCTGACCAGTCCAGCCCAGCAGAGCAACGAGGCCGTAAATCGTCTCCAGCAGCATCACGACGCCCGAAACGACGAAGACCTTCATGACGTCGCGCTTGTGCGCTGTCCACTTGTAGAAGAAGACGGCGAGGATCGCTCCGGAGATGACGCCCAGTGCTGCGGTCAGGAAGAGCGGGATGATGTTGTCCACGACGTAGCTGTACCAGCACAGCAAGTAGCAGTTGGCGTACAGCAGCACACACGGGAGCACCGACATGTCGCCTGTGCTCTTCATCTTGCGCATGCGCTGGAAGTCTGGCAGCAGCGAAACCCGCATCAGGATGGTCGTGACGATGGTGACGACCTTGAAGACCAGGATGGCCGTGTCGGAGCCGCTCATGGTTGTACTGAGTGCTGGAAGGCACAAGGCCAAGTGAGACTTGTCAACACGCCCTTCGACCAGCGATGCCTGCAGGATGCGCAAGCTCAGGCTGCTTCGTCCGGCACGATTGGTCGCACTTCGCACCATCTATGCAGGACCCTGGGGACAAGTTGTAGTCTCGATGCGGCGACATCCTGACGTCGCCCTGTAGTAATGACGCGTACTGTCACCATAAAATCCTATGACAACCGCGTCCTTGTCTTCACTTACAGGTTCTAATAGCCGTTCGTGTCGTCTCTAGTCCACCATAGACAACCAGCATAAGCCCTTGAGCACATTCACCACTCCTGCCGTAAGTGAAGGAACAGGTTCACAATCTACGGCGGAAACATTCAGGATATTCATTTGGTGTTGCTTCGAATAGTTAAAAGTAGTGCTTTACTGGTATATGTTGCTTTACTGCTTCGCGTCTCGCCACGACTTGGCCTCGTCTCGACAAGGTGAACGCAGGGCCACGAACTCTGCGCTCTTCTTGCAGTCGTCAGGAACGTCTTGCTCGTCTGGGACAACGACGACATGGTGCAGATCATCACTTGAGGCGGTGATCGACAGCTCGGCATGGAGGCTCTTGCTTCTGTAGATGCACGTGACCAGCATCTGGACGAGACTCAAGGTCACGCCGATGATGTTCGGGACCAGCAGGAAGTTGTTGTGGATGAGAGCGCCGTAGACGCCCCAGCAGAAGCTGTTGAGCACGTTCACGAGGCCCATGGTGAAGGGCATCGACGTCGCGGTCTTGGTTCGGACGACGTGGATGATCGTGGCCATCGGCGACGCGTACATGAGCGTCGTGAACGCGTTCATGATGAAGCCCAACGCCATCTCGGTCGAGTGTTGCGACTGCCCGGTGACGCCGTAGAGGGCGAGAAGATCGTAGACTGTGACCACCGCGAACACGACCGAGGAGATAGCGAAGATCCTCACCACCTCGCGTCGGTTCGTAGCCCACATGCAGAAGGAGTACGCCATGAAGATGCCGACGACGACACCGAGAATCGACGTCGCGAACAGCGGCAGGTAGTTGTCGATAGCGTAGGCGTAGTACAGCGAGCCGTACGAATTGCCAAAGATCATGACGCACGGCCACACGGACATGTCTGCCGTGCTTTTGTTCTTCCGCCATCGGTTCCAGTCTGGGACCAGCGAGACTCGCATCATGAGCGTCGTGAGGATCGTCACAACCTCGAACACGGTCACTGCAGTATCGTAGGCAGCCATACTATATCCGTTGGTTTGGTCGGTATCGTGCTCTCGGACGCAAGAGAGGAAATGACTGAGACGGTTCCAGAAAACCTTTAGTCTTCGTTGGCGAGGTCATCACGACGTCGATTCGTTTGGGGCATGATGAACGAACAGGTCTTCAGTATCTTTTCCAGTACGGGCACGATGAACGACTATGCAACGACGACCAGTCGATGACCGCTGGCAACTCTGCGTCGTTTAGAGATCGTAGGCTACATGTACGATCTCTATGGTGCTCGTGTCTTGGTCCTCTTATTGCACAAAGTACCCGCTGTCAATCCCGTAGTTTGGCCACTTCACTGTACATTGTCCTTAGTTGGCCTCGCAAAAACACTTCCTGCTTACTATTCAACGCAATCGAGTCTAAAACCTCGATCGCAGCAGCAACCCAGCTTCGCGTCGCTCCCAATTTTTTGTAGCCGCTTCACCTAGCTTGCCTGTCAGCAGGAACAAAAGTGGCGTCGCGGACAGCTTGCGACGCATGTGGTTCTTGTTTGGAAACCCATGCTTTGATACGGTACTGGTGTTGCCAAGCGCTTTCGCCCAGGTGTATTTGCCAATTTCTCGACAATACTGGTCGTTTTTCACGAGACGTGATAGGGGACAATATGCCAACGCGTCCTGCAAAACCGTGCGGTTGTTGTTGCTGAGTGCCCACTTGAAACATTTCTAGGAGAACATGGCAATAAAAATGTCTAAGATCTCCCTGTTTCCGTGTTCAACCGCATGCTTGAAGTGTTTCTCAAATTTGTCAGGATGAATCCCATTGTTGCAAAAGCGTATATCGTCAATGATCTTGCCGAACAGTAATGCCTAAAACATATAGTTCGACGAGTTCGGGTACGATGACGCGAAGACTAGTTGAAAGTCACCGTTTTCGTCGTCAACTCGTCGATGTTTTTCATCACATGCGAGACTTTCGACGGCCTCAGGATGTTTCGCATACTGCAGGTTGAGAAATTAACTTGGGGGTATCACTGCTTACGCGCTTCGGAGACTAGGCGGAGATATTCGCTTGTATTTCTCGCTCTAACTGAGGATAAATATCGAATTGGGGTATTACAATAGTACAGATTATTATCTTACAAACTTGTGCTTGATTTCCTATACTGGGTAGTGTCGTATTAATGAAATTGGTCTTCGATTCTACTGACCTTATTGTCTGAAAGCCTTCTTTGGAGCACAAGAATGTCTGGCTTTTCACCGGAATACACCATTCGCAGCTTCGTAACTTGGTGAATGTAACGCAGCAGAACTAGGGCTGCTGGAGTATAGTGAGAAACTTCGCTTGTCGCGGTCTTCTTGCTCGGTCGACTGGACTACAACAGAGATTTCTGTTTGGCCGTGGGCGTCTTCAATTGATGTTGATAAAATCCGCGCATCCGTTCGGAGTAGATGGAGGTTAGCACCATTGGGATAGTTCCCAGGATAATGCCGCCGTTGTTCGGGGCTAGCTGCCGACCAACGACAAGTGCAGGATCCAGCCAAGACTGGACGACTTCCATTGTGAGCGGCATCGACGACACCGTCTCAGTCACGAACAGCGGCACAAAATCGTGGATCACGTAGGAGTAAGACGACAGTGTGAAGCAATTGGTAAAGAGTATGACGGGCGGCATCCCCGACATGTCCCCTGTGTTTCGTTGCTTGCGCATCCTCACGAAGGCCGGCACCAGTGAGAACCGCATCATGACGGTCGTGATGATGGTGAAGACCTTGACAACGATGAGATCGGCGTTCATCTTGAGCTTGGGTGGGCTTTCTCGAGGCTGCTCGGAAGTAAAACACGACGTGACATTAGGCGAACAACGGCATTCGAAGTGAGGCACTCAAACGACTATCCGTGCAATGAATACCGCAGAAGGGGAATAGTCCATCGATACGACGTTACCACAGGATCTCGTACTTGAGGTTGTTGTAGAACTAGCCTAAAACTGAACGGCTACGTCGTTCAAAGAAGGAAAACAGTGTTTATTGGCAGTATGACCACTTCATTATCTCCAACGTAGTTGAAACTTGCTGGAATTTCTTCCTCTTGCATTTCTCCAGGCCAAACAAGGTGAGCAAGTGCGCACAACGATCGGAAACCCTTGGGTTTCATAGTTATAGCCGTCCAGGTTAACGTTTGAAGCTGATGCCACTTTTTACCGTAATCGATGACCTCAACATTGTGGTTGACGATGCCGGTCGACTGTAGGAATTGTCTGACTGTCAACTTTGTCATGCTATGTACAGTACTTCGAAGTACTGAACTGGAAACGCACTTTACGTTGCGATGCTTCGCAAAATGACCTCGACAATTAGCTAACGAGGCAATAACTATGTGAGTTAGCAACATACAGCGATTACATGTACTTCACTCGGAAATAACTCACGACTTCTGTCGCATTTTCATTCCAGTTTCGAGTCAAGTTGTTTTCCATTCATTTCGTGCATCAAAATTTAAACTCGCCTCGTACGGTACTGTACGAACGAGGTCGAACACCAACGAGATTCAAAAGCAGGGGGCTGCAGGAATTAATGAGAGCGGATTGTTGCCTTTGAAAGCTTACGTTTCTCCACTACATACTACGCGCAGCTACCTCTGACTGCGGCTTGGGTTCTTCGTGACAAGGAGAGCTCATCGCCACAAAGCTGGGACTCTTCTCACCAGTCGAAGATACAAACTTTTTACCTGTATCTCCTGGGGATAGTACAAGCACCGCCAAAGCTTCTTCATCGTCACCATCTTCACACGATGCTGTAGCTTTAGGCCTGTAGATAAAGGTGAGGACCAACTGCGCGCAGCCCAGTATAAACCCCGCAATGTTCGGGCCCAGGATGAACATGTTGCCGATCAGAGCTGCGTACGTTCCCCAACAAAAGCTGTTGAAAACATTCACGACGCCCATAGTAAACGGCATTGAAGACGCCTGCTTAGTCCGGAGTACTCTGGCAATGGTGGCCATCGGTGACACATACAGTCCTAGAGTCGTTCCAATGGTAATGAAGCCCAGCGTTGTACCCACCGACGCGTGAGACTGACCCGTGTGCCCGGCCAGCGCAAGGATACTGTAGATCGTCACAAGCAAGCACACGATGAAGGACCCGACGAAAGCATTCACGATGAAGCGCTTGTCATCGGCCCAACGATAGAAAAAGTAGTTGAAAAATACACCCGTGACGGTTCCCAAGATTGATACCGCAAGCAGCGGTAGTATGTTGTCGATAGCGAGAGCGTAGAACATCACAACGTAGCAGTTGGTAAATAGCAGCAGACATGGCATCACGGACATTTCACCCGTGCTGTGGTTCTTGTGCATGCGTCGGAAGTCTGGAAGCAGCGAAACTCGAAGCATGAGCGTCGTAGCAATTGTGAGCCCCCTGAAGACGTTGACAGCAGTTTCGTGAGCGCTCATCTGGTCGAACGAATGTCTGGATCGCGGATCGCGGTGTCTGTGGGCTCGACGGCAAATTCGGATATGAACCGATCGATGGTTCAGGTGGTCGTCCCTTTTTCAAGCAAACAATGGGACTCACGATCAACGACCCCTTGAAATTTCGCACTTGAGCTTTGTGAGGAAGGGCACAGTTGAAGGCAGAAGAGGGCGGAATATCTTAACTTTGCCTCGGCGCTCGCTTCATCCGTTGACGTTACCAAGTCGTACACGTTGACTGACTGCACGTCGAAACGCTCAACTTCTGGAGAAGTAATGGCGGAAGAACGTGATGTTTCACACTACACTACAGTCACAGTAGAGCTTGATATGCTTTAGCATACAGGTAAGGAGGAGGATGCCACAATGTTATATTGCTGGGAGCGGACATAGGAAGTCGTTAGGAGAGAACAAGTGGCATCAATGTACCTCAGCGAAAAAAACGAACAAGCAATTTATATCGCCGTCCAGAGATGGTGTTCATCAATTGATGATGAGCTGCAACTCTCTAAGAAGGCAAAACACTTTATCACTGATCGCATTGTGAACTCCGCATCGCTCCCTACAGTAGTCTACCTGCTGAGCTTTTAGTTTAGTCGTTGACCACATGTACAAACAAAAATCGTTCCCGTTGACCTCACGTACAGATCGTTGGGAGAGTCGTCCGTACCTTGGCTGCAATACGTTTGCTCTGCTTGTAGCAGCGCAAAACAGAACATGCGCACAAAGCGAAGTGATCAATGAGCTCAGATCAACATCGTCAACGCACGACGTAACTTAGTTCAGACTGTTATCATTTGAAAATTTACTTGTGGATTCCTGTACACCTCACTGCCAGACAACAACCAGTGCGTAACTTACTGCAGTCTACCGCTGCTCGTCATTTCCCGCCACGATCTCGTCTCCTCTCGAGTAGGAGAGCGCATGGCGACGAAGCTCGGACTCTTTCTGCCGTCCACGGAGCTCCGCTTCTCGCCGTCCTGAATGGGAGACAGAACCACGATAGACAGCGCTGGTTCGTCGTGGTGCGCGTCCACGGCAACGTCCTTGGGCAAAGCTCTCGGGTAGATGAAGGTGAGACTGAGCTGGATGACACCAAGCGTCAAGCCGGCGATGTTCGGGGCCAGGATGAACGCGTTGCCCACCAGCGCCGCGTAGAAGCCCCAGCAGAAGCTGTTGAAGACCACCACCACGCCCATCGTGAAGGGCATCGACGTCGCCGTCTTGGTGCGGACCACGTTCACGATCGTGGCCATGGGCGACGCGTACATGACGACGGTCGTGGCCACGGTGATGAAGCCCATGGTCGTCCCCACCTCGTGTCGCGTTTGGCCCGTTTTGCCAGCCAGCGCGAGCGATCCGTAGACCGTCACGACTGCGCACACGACGAAGGACCCGACGAAGATCCGCACGGTAGCGCGCTTGAAGTCCGTCCAGCGGTAGAAGAAGAAGGCCAGGATCCCCCCCACGACGACGCCGAGCACCGACGTCGCGAACAGCGGGAGCATGTCGTCGATGGCGTACGCGTAGTACAGCAGCGCGTAGCAGTTGGTGTAGAGTAAGACGCAGGGCATGACGGACATGTCGCCCGTGTTGCGGTTCTTGCGCCAGCGGTTGAAGTCGGGCATGAGCGAGACCCGCAGCATGATTGTGGTGATGATAGTCAGCACCTTGGCCACGATCACGGCGGTCTCGTGGCCGCTCATGGTGTTAAACGGACTGGAGGTGTGCGTCCTCGAAGGCGAATGGACAAGTGAGTGACCGGTCGCAGGAGTTGGAAACACTGACCAGTCTGGTCAACCGGAGACTTGGTCCGTTCCACGAGGATGTGCAGTGGTCATCTAATCAGCGCCGCTGACTGCGGCGACTGGCAGGTCGCAGGCCGTGCGTGCCACGAGAAGATGAGAGCGTTGCGAGCCAACTGGTTCCGGCAGTGCGGACGGTAGGGTGAAGGTGACCTGGTGCCTAGTTGTTCAGGTCGAGTCGGGACGGTCGCCGCTACCTTGGACTCGACGACCCCAGTCCATGAGGGAACACGACCACGTTGTCCTGCTGAACGTAGTGGTGGAAGTGCTACTTGGACGCCGTCGAGATGACCTGCACCTGCTGCGAGATCTATCGTGCGAGCGGAGCAGATCCCGTTCAAGCCCACGTTAAGCCACGTAACCACCTTGAGCTGGCGTCGACAGACTGCATCGTCCGTTGAGATCGACGGCCCGAACGGAGCCAGGAAGCGAACGTGTGATACGCGACGGTGGTGATGGGAAATACACAACAATACCGCCGATAGTCGAGCTTGACCGTGAAGGAGATACTGCTGGCTGCCGACTTGGAGCGGACAACTCGACGGAGGAATACGCCCGATCGAGACCGGCTCCGAATGCTGTGGTCGGGACTGGCCGGCCAGAGTGCAAGGCTGCTCTAACGACAGGAAGACCAAACGATGTGCTTCTCGATAACTTAGCTTAAAGTTAGTTTAGCCTGAGACGACAGAGCTCAGTCTAGTGGCGGATTACGGGTGACAACTGCCGCGTGACGGGTGACCGAATCGCGACGAAGTCGAGGCTGTCCTTGCGGTCGAAGCTGCTCTTCCGGCCTCCTTCCTGAGTGGAGGCCCTGATGACGATCGACAGTGAAGCCTCGCCCTCGTAATCGGTAACCGCGCCCGTGTGGTCGATCATCACGGCTTCAAGCTGCGTCTCGGGCGATGTCGGGTAAATGGCGTAGAGAATCAACTGGATGGTCGTGAGCACGCAGCCGAAGGCGTTCGGGAGCAGCACCCAGACGTCCACGGTGATGATGGCGTAGACAACCCAGCACACACTATTGAAGAAGTTGGCGAGACAGAGCGTGAAAGGCATCGAGGCCGTCGACTTGGTGCGCACGACTCTGCGGATCGTGGCCAACGGCGACCCGTACAGGCCGATGGACGTGCCGATGGAGATCGCGCCCATGGCTGTGGCCACCGAGGACTTGGACTGCCCCGTGACGCCCGCGACGCCGATAGCGCCATAAAAACAAACCAACACGATCACGATGAAAGATGCAGCGCAGATCTTGTGCACCGAGCGCTTGTCGTCCGTGTAGCGGTAGAAGACCGCGATGAATCCTCCGCACGTGACGAGCCCCATGATGGCCGTGACGAAGAGCGGGAAAATGTTCTCGGACAGGTAGCCGTACCACACGAGCACGACGCAGTTGGTGAAGAGCATGGCCACGGGGAGGATCTGCACCTCGCCCGTCGTTTTGGCCTTGAACACGCGCTGGAAGTCGGGCCAGGGCGATATGCGCACAAAGATGGACGAGATGACCGTCAGCACTTGGAACGTGGCCTCCAGAGCGCCCATGGTCGGAAGGCAAAGCTGGATGTGCCGGTCGAGCTATAGAGGCCTGTGCTGGAGGCTGCTAAATGGACAGTGGCCGGTGGCTGCATCATTCGCGATGGCTGTCGAGCGGGACAACATGGCGGCACCGCGCAATCGGGCGACTCGGTGGCGCGCAAGCCGCGTCGAATGTGTCGCTTCGGACGCGCTTTTCAGCCAATCACAGAGGCGATAGAAGTAGTGATGCACACTTGTAAAGCGGTAAAACCCCCGCAATCGCTTGAAACTCGCTTCGCGTCCACCCAGCGGCGATGGTAACGAGTGCACGAACGCGTGTGTGGTCAGGATGGAGCTGGGTTTGTTGGCTCTATTGATTCCCAACGGATTGTGGGGCTGTATTGTTTGTTGATTCGACTATGATATGCTCTATTAATTTAGGGAGCATTACCACTTCAACGTGTTCAGTGTACTGTATCGCTAGTTTACACTGCGGTTTCCTACCTATGAAGTGATCTACACGCGCGTAGATGCTGAGGGGTACCGCGCAATTGGCGACTGGATGGCCACGAAGTTGAGTGCACTGTCCTTGCGAGCGAGGCCATCGTCCTGTACGAGGATCACGGACAGCGACGCCTGACGGTCGAAGCGAGGCAACGGGTCGATCATCACGGACGGAAGTTCCAGCTTGGTACTCGTGTTGGACGGGTAGATGGTGTAGAGGATCAGCTGGGTCGAAGTGAACACGCCGCCGACCGCGTTGGGGATCAGCACGAACATGTCGGAGATGATGATCGCGTACACGATCCAGCAGACGCTGTTGAAGAAGTTCATGAGGCACATGGTGAAGGGCATGGAGGCAGTTGACTTGGTGGTCATCACCTTCCGAATCGTGGCCAGAGGCGAGCCGTAGTTGCCGATGGCCGTGCCAATGGAGATGGCGCCCATGGTGGTTCTGACGCCCGATTCCGTCTGTCCTGTTGTGCCCGTCACCCCCAAGACGCCGTAGATCGTCACGAGCAGGACAACTACCAGCGCGCCAACGCAAAGCTTGTGCACGGAGTACCGGTCGTCCGTCCATCGGTAGTAAATTCCGAAGAAGAAGAGACAGGTGACGAGCCCAAACACCGACGTGCCGAGCAGCGGGAAGATGCTGTCGCACAGATAGCCATACCAGGCGAGCACGTAGCAGTTGGCGAAGAGCACGATCACGGGCAAGACGACGACGTCTCCAGTGGCTTGGGCCTTGTGCACACGGTTGAAGTCGGGCCAGGGCGACAGCCGCACCAGGACGGACGAGATGGTGGTCAGCACCATGAAGGCAGTCTCAGCGCCGGACATGGTCAACAGTTGTTGTCGAAAGAAGCGCTTGTGCTTTGCGAGGCAAAATGAATAATGACGATTAATCCGGGAAGACCAGCGAGGCGACATACAGTGTACATGTAACATGTAGCAGGAGGCGCGTAGGAGATTGCGCGCAGTGCTTGTTGCCTTTTTGACGCGCAATCGCGGCACCACTGGCGCGCAAACAGCATTCATGTCTCCTTTCTGTCCGCCATTTCGGTGGTCGCACAAGTCGCTGGTACATGTAAGCGCGTGCTCCACTGTTCTGCTCGCTCTGCCCTGCGCTTCACGCAAAAGACGCAAGGCAACCTTCACGTTTTTGTGTTGATCCTTGATCTCGCCGTGATAACGTCGGTTGACTGAGATCGTACCTCTCGTCTTCTCGTGGCCCTCGCTACTGCACACCACGCACTACACACCGAGGTCCACAAGCACTCCGTTCAGTCTGCGAAATGCAGCCAGCGATGCATTGCATATCACGCCGAAATTCACCTGTGATAAGCGCTCCGGCGCCAAAGCTACCGTCACTTTACATTCCGCCTTCAAGAACGCAGACCGTCGTCGCTGAAGATCCAGTCCGTTTAACACCATGAGTGGCCACGAGACCGCCGTGATCGTGGCCAAGGTGCTGACCATCATCTCCACGATCATGCTGCGCGTCTCGCTTATGCCCGACTTCAACCGCTGGCGCAAGAACCGCAACACGGGCGACATGTCCGTCGTGCCCTGCGTCTTGCTCTACACCAACAGCTACGCGCTGCTGTACTATTCGTACGTCATCGACGACATGCTCCCGCTGTTCGCGACGTCGGTGCTCGGCGTCGTCGTGGGGGGGACGCTGGCCTTCTTCTTCTACCGCTGGACGGACTTCAAGCGCGCTACCGTGCGGATCTTCGTCGGGTCTTTCGTTGTGTGCGTGCTGGTCACGATCTACAGCGCTCTTGCCCTAGCTGGGGTGACGGGGCAGTCGCAGTCGTCTATAGGCACAACGCTGGGCTTCACCACTATCGTGACAACCGTGGGGATGTACGGATCACCTATGGCGACGATCGTGCGCGTAGTTCGCACCAAGACTGCGGCGTCGATGCCGTTCACGATGGGCGTCGTCACTGTGATGAACAGCGCGTGCTGGATCTTCTACTCGTCGCTTGAGAGCAACGTGTTCATCCTGGCCCCGAACATCGCGGGACTCACGTTGGGCTCGATCCAGTTGAGCCTCACCTTTATCTACCCCAGCAAGGTGTCGAAAGGCACCCAAGTCGAGATTCGCGACGAACCAGCGTTGTCCATTGTGACCCTGTCGCCGATTCAAGATGGAGAGCAGGAGAGGAAATTGAGCTCTGTAGACAGTCGAAGCTTCGTGGCAATACGTTCTCCGAGCCGTGTAGAGACCAAGTCCTGGCGAGAGATGAGAAATACCTAATAGAGACTTGATAATAAAGGCGAATCCAAGTTCCAGGTAGCCTACGTTTTGTGGTGTCTGCAGTTGCGAGCCGAGTCATACGTGAAGCGTGGATGTGTTTCGTCTTTACAGCATCATGACCATTGGCGACTGACGCCTCATTGTAAGAGTTGCCATCGAGGCCCCAAGGCTGCTCGTCCCCTTCAAGATCGACCTGAGGCGACCCCACCCCACAGCTCCAAGATATGAGCGTGCACGCCAACGCCGTGATCATAGCCAAGGTGCTGACCATTGTCACCACGCTCATGATGCGCGTCTCACTGCTGCCGGACTTCCGGAGGATGCACAAGAACCACAGCACGGGCGACATGTCCATCATGCCGTGTCTGCTGCTCTTCGTCAACTGCTACGCCGTCATGTTCTACGCCATCGCCATCGACGACATGCTGCCGCTCTTCGCCACGTCCATCCTGGGCATCGTCACGGGCGTCTTCTTCAACTAGTTTTTCTACCGCTGGACGGCCCACAAGCGCCACGTCATGAACATCTTCGCCAGCGCCTTCTTCGTGTGCGTCATTATCACCGTCTACAGCGTCCTCGCCGTCTACGGGGAAACGGGTCAGTCGCAAGCGTCCGTCGACACGACCATGGGCTTGGCACCACCGTGGGCATGTACATGTCTCCGATGGCTACGATCGTGCGAGTGGTCCGGACCAAGACGGCGTCCTCCATGCCGTTCACGATGGGAATCGTGAATGTACTGAACAGCTCCTGCTGGGCTCTGTACTCTGGTTTGGTAGGCAACATGTTCATCCTGGTACCGAATATCGCAGGACTTACACTAGCCACGACCCAGTTGGTACTCACCTACATTTACAGACGCAAGCCTCAGACGGGTGAAGATATGAACCCCTACGACCACGGAGCGCTGTCTTTTGTAGTCGTCTCGCCGGTTCAAAATGGAAGCTACGACAGGAAGTTGAGCGGTGTGGATGGCCCAAGCTTTGTGGCGATACAGTCTCCCAGTCGTGTAGATTCCAAGTCGTGGCGCAATCCAAGAAACAGCAGTGAGTCGTGTAGGTAGTCTTACGTAGATAGTAAATACGAGAAGTGAGCCGTAAGTTGTAAGGCACTCGTGCGAAATTGTGTGATGAAATCTTACTGTCAGCACAGCTTAGCCATGCCGTTCGCTATGGGCATCGCGAATGTGCTGGACAAATTTTTGCTGGACGAGATAGATACAGAGTATTTCTGTGACTCTCCCTGTTGATCAGGCACAAAGTCACGATAGTGTTGGTTGAAGTAAGAACTCGAATTTTTTTTTTGTAACACTGCGATCTCCTTGTCGCGAGGAATCACAGTCATGACGAGAACAAAAAGAAGAAGTAGCAGACGGCAGTAAAGTCGGGAAAAAAAACTGGCTTCAACGAGCCAATTCGACTTCTGCTAATTCAATTGACTGCAGCTCATTCGGAGCCGGGCTGTCCTCGATGTATGAGGCGAGACGCAAAGATTCGGGTTTACGTGAAAAGCGTAGTACTAATTCTTCCATATCGAAATCCAGTATCACTTTTGCTTCTCCGGTCCCTACGCGTGGTTTATCCGTTGTCATTGTTGATTCTGGTACAGGAAACGTCGAGAAACGAGTCAATTGTAGTTTTGGCCAGCATCAAGTGGACAGATGTGTCAGACAAGTGCGTCAGGATGTCTTAGCGGTCATCGCAATTCAAGCCCCCCCCCCCTTCACGATCTCTGCTTTACTAGAGTGAATACAACCCTGGCTGACACCACTCAACACACATCCAAAATCATTCTTCGTAGGATGGCAATGAAGCAGGCACCGGTGCCCTTCGGCGCCTTTAAAATTCCTCGAGGACCACACCAGGATTGGTATCGACAGGATCAGATTCATGGTTGTGTTCATGTGAGACGGGATCCACCACGGTGTCGATCTCCTCAACCACAAATAATTCATAATAGTGCACCCAAGAATTCGGGAAACGAGAATTTTGAGCCACCATTCGAGTGCTGTCCAGGCGTGCCGAAACCTGCATCTTTGATAAGCAGGTCGTGCTGCAAGACTCTTGCAACTCCGCGCGCAACGGCCCCCGTCGGCGCTAGCGCGACACTTGGTCGTAGCGGAACCTTTGTTTGTATCAACACGCTGCTGCTCCTGCCGGCAGTTGGCACCCAGTGAGCCTTGTGCCAGCCACAACAACCCCGGATTAATCCGTTTAATCACGAGCTCCTTCTCAACGTACGGTGGCGATAGCATGGATGTTTGAGTTGTGAGCTATCAAAAGACACCGGCCTCTCTAGACACCGCCCTCCTCCCAGCACGTCAGCTTTTGAGAACTGCTGCAACTGGTGCCAACAGCGACAAAAGAGGATGCACTTCAAGGCCAGAAGACAATGTCGTGGGCAGCTTTGCAGGTCTGCGCCCACCGAATGGAATCTTGCTTCCATTGGAGCCCGACCACCTGAGTCTTCTTCGTCTTCCTGACCAAGAACTGCTTCGAGCACGAAAGGCAGAGACGACTAGCGTGACCATGGGATCAAGCGCATCCCCCTGATCTCGTGTTCTATAATAGATCACCGCGATCTCATATTCGTCTCCCATCGCCTTCTCCGCAGAGAGGCAGAACGCCGTCCGGCTAATAGAAGCCGTCGGCAACGTACAACGCAGACAACTGACGCCGAGGCATCGCGGCGAGCGCGTTGAACTCCGAGCGTTGAAGAAGTGGCAGTTGTCCCAGTGATAGATACGCCCCGTCTATGCAATGTCCCATTTCTGCGCTGTCAAGAAATCCTTCATCAGTTGAACCCGTCTATCCTGATCATCCTGACATCTGATAACTGACACTTCAATCGATCTCATATCTGCATACACTGAATAAGCATCTTCTTCGTCTATAACGATACAGCGCTACTTATAATACTATCCTGTATCACGGGTTTGCTGACGGACTTGTGCAAGCGCCTTCCGCTTCAGTCGACAATTCGTCAACACACGAGAAGATGACTGCGTCCTGGGCGCTCGAGAGGCGTCTCGTGTGCGCCGCCGCGCCGCGCAAGGAGCCCCCGCGCGCCAGTCGCTGTCTGCAGCCGCTCACCTGCGTGCTGGTCGCGCTGCGCAGCGCGTCTCCGCGCGTGGCGGCGCTGCCCCACGCGCTGGCCGCCATCTCGGGCTTCCTGGACTTCTCGCCGCGCTTCTCGGTCCCGGACGCCTGCGCGCGGGCCGTCACGCGGGCCAAGCTGCACTTGCTGCGGCGCATCTGGGCCGCGCAAAGCGCCGGCCGATGGGCGCAGGACGACGCCGCGCTGTACCGTCAGTGGGCCTTTGCGCGCGGCACGGCCAACGCCGCCGCGCGAGGGGATCTGCTGCTAGTTCAGTGGCTCTGCGAGGTGTTTTACCCGCACGGGCGGGTGACGGACGCGGTGGAGGAGGCGGCCCGGGCCGGCCACACGCACATTCTGCAGTGGCTCTACGAGCACCACGCGAAGGTCTTCTGGGGGGCCAACGAGATGCGCGCGGCGGCGCAGTGCGACCGCGTGGACGTGGTCAAGTGGCTGCACGCGCACACGGCTCCGCCTTTCGTGGGCGTGAACGCCATCGAGTGGGCGGCGCGGAACGGGAATTTAGAGCTGGTCAAGTGGCTGCACAAGGTGAAGGGCCAGTGGTCCGGCTTCGGGGCGGGCGAGGCGGCGGCGCACGGACACCTGGACGTGTTCAAGTACATGATCAAGGGCCACTCGGTGCTGCGGGAAGGCGCGCTGAACGAGGCCGCGGCCAACGGCCACCTGGAGGCCGTGAAGAAGCTGGCCAGGCGCCGGCCGACGCTCGTGACGACCAGGACGACCACGGCGGCGGCGGAGCGCGGCCAGCTGCACGTGTGCAAGTGGCTGCACGGCAAGAAGTTCGACGGCAAGTTCGCGCTCTGGACCACGGCGGCCATGGATAAGGCCGCGGCCAACGGCCACTTGGAGATGGTCAAGTGGCTCCACCAGAACAGATTCCAGGAGTCCTGGAAGGCCTGCACGCGCGAGGCCATGGACGGCTCGGCGCGGAACGGCCACCTGCAGATCGTGCAGTGGCTGCATGAGCACCGGTTCGAAGGCTGCTCAGCCCGGGCCATGGATGGGGCTTGCGCCAACGGCCATTTGAAGGTCGCGCAGTGGCTGCACGAGAACAGGCCGGAGGGGTGCACGCAGGACGCGATGCATGCGGCGGCGGCGAACAACCAGCTGCCGACGCTCCGCTGGCTCCACCTCAAGAGACGAGAAGGATGTGGCACGGCAGCCATCGACGAAGCGGCCGGGGCCGGCCATTTGCAGGTGGTGAGGTGGCTCCACACGCAGCGGAAGGACGGGTGCACGACCAACGCTATGGATAACGCCGCTGCCAATGGGCACTTGGAGACGGTCAAGTGGCTGCAGACACACCGCGACGAAGGCGCCACGGCGCAGGCAATGGACCGAGCCGCTGCTGGAGGACACCTGGAGACGATCAAGTGGCTCCAGACCAACCGACTGGAAGGCTGCTCGTCGGCGGCCATGGACAACGCTGCAGCTGGAGGGTGGCTGGAAACGGTGCGGTGGCTTCACCTGCACCGTGTTGAAGGGTGCACGACTCGGGCGATGGATGAGGCGGCTGGCGGCGGCCATTTCGAGGTGATGCTGTTCCTGTTCGCCAACCGCAGCGAGGGCTGCACGTGGCGAGCGGCTGAGAATGCGACGCGCTCGGGCAACCTGGAGATTTTGCAGTGGCTCTACATCCGGTATCCCGACCAGTTTGATCGCAACCGTGTGATTTCAGCCGCCGACAGAGACGACTTCTACATGATGGAGTGGCTGCACAGCCTCGGGATATGGCACGCGGCGTAGTGGAATGTATTACCGTGGAGAGACGCACGAACGTCTGCGCTGCGAGGTAACATGAATGGTTGTATCAGGAGTTTTGGGCGAAGTTTTCGAGAACTAGGGATCTACGATAAACAAGAACACCGGTTAAAGATAATTTTGTGGGGTCTTCGTGGATTCGCCCAGAAGCCAAGCACGCGTGGGCATCGAGCGATCGATGGCCCCGTCGTTAGAGTTCACTGGCTATTGTGGCGGCATCTGATTCGAAGTTCCTCTGGTGAAATGTTCTTCACTCAACAATTTTCCTCGTAGCACTCACTTGATAATGACACCACCGTCGGACCTCGATGTCCTCCCTCAATTGCCGCTGACCTCCGTGGCCGTCGTTTCCCGTGAAATCCCGCAATTGGCCCCACTGGCGCATATTGCAAGCAAGATTGATGACTTTCTTGAGCACTGGAGAAATCCAGCGCCCAAGCGTTTGCTTTGCCTTCCCTTGCCCTCGCCAAGCGGATCTGGCGAGAGATGCCCGTGAACCAATTGACAGTTTGAGGGGGGAGCCCATCTTCTGGCAATGGCAGTTTTTAACTGGTCTTCCGATGGCCTTCGCTGCAGGAGAGGTGGAGCTGGTGTAGTGAGTGGTTACGCATTTCCACGACTGCGAAGTACCAGCAAGAGCGGGCGGACAGGCTGCAGTTTACGACCGACTTGGCATTCTGAAAGGACTGAGAACCCAAGGTTATCATCGCCTTCGTGCTATTGACGCAGATGTTGAGACGAACAAGCAGCTATCTGGCTGTACAACCTCATTGTGGAGCTGGGTACGACCTCCGCTGATAGAGACCGATGATCGACTGCGGCTGTCCTAGCCGGTAATAAGAGGACGATGCATTGGAGCCTTACATGAATAATGGGAAGTCAACTTCCCATGATTCATGTAAGGTTTGGTCCTGAGGAGTTCGTAAAGTTCGCAGTCATGGGAGGGCACGCTGGGCTACTGGAGTTTTTCCTCAATCAGCAGGAAAGCCTACGTGTGAAGCTGAAACAATGAGCTACTACTGGTTATCCCATGCTGATTGAAGTGGCTGCGTTGTCACTACAAGTACAATTGCTTCGTTCCGGACGCGTTGCTCGCAGCCTCACGAGCGGGCCCAGTATCTGTTGAGCCTTACACTTACCATCATATGCCGCGCGATTTTATCAGGAGGATCGGTGTGGTTGAAGCGCTTGCCCAGAATTATCTCGATGAGGCCGAATGAGAAGACTTCAGGACATACACACTCTGATCATAACTCACCTTACTTGTTTACACACTACTAACACTCGTCTCTCTTCAAAGCCCGCTAGCGTATTCATGCTCCAGGGGCAGGACCAAATGTGTCTGGAAACGTTCTTCGAAGCCACCTCGCGACTTGGAAGTGTCCGTTTGCGATTGCATCCGTCACTGCTGCGCGCGTGCAGCCCCCCGCGTAGTGGGCATGCAACCACTGCACTATCTCCAAATGCCCAGCAGCTGCCGCGTTATCCATCGCCTGAGCGCTGCAGCCTTCACGACGGTGCTCGTTCAGCCACTTCACCACTTCGAAGAATCCGTTTTTCACCCCCGAGTCCATCGCGAACGTCGTACATCCTTCCGAGCGGTTGAAATGGAGCCACATCACCACGTCCAAGTGTCCGTTAGCAGCCGCCAGGTCCATGGCATCCGACGTGCAGCCCTCCGATCGGTTCTCGCTCAGGAACTTCACAACCTCCAGGTGGCCATTCCCTGCTGACCGGTTCATTGCCTGCTTGGTGCACCACGCGAGCTCTTCATGTAGCCATTTGATCATCTCCAAATGTCCATTCGCCGCGGCGTTGTCCATGCGGATGTCCTTGGTCAGGACGCTGTCCGGGAACGTGTCTCGCATCCACTTGACCGCGTCTAGAAACCCTCGATCCACCGCTCGCATCACGCCTTCGTACGTCAATTGGTCTCCGCGTTCCGTGTGTAGCCATTGCATCATCTCGAGGTCTCCGTGTCGCGCAGCCTCGTCGACCAGGAACATGTCGTCGGGAGGAGGGGCCGTGTGTTCATGCAGGAACTTGGTCAGCTCCAAATGGTTGTTGGCCACCGCGAAGTACATCTCGTCTCCGCCCCAGTACACGTGGTCGTGGTGGCCAAACAGCCATCGCAGGACCGACAAGTGACCGTTCCTGGCCGCTTCCGCGACCGCAGTCGACGGCACGTGACCCCGGGGGAACCGTCGAACCAACCACTGCACCACCGCCACGTGGCCCAATTGCATCGCTCTGGTCACGCCACTCTGGAATTCCCGTTGCGGTTCATGGCCCCCTTTGCCCCCTTCTGCAGCTCCATTGGCGTCCAGTCGTGCAGCAATCCGGTCCAGGAGTCGGGCGGACCCGAACCTGCAGGCGTCCGGGAGGGTCCACGACGGGGTCGGGTCCAGGTACGCGTCGATATTCAGAGCAACGTGGCTTAGTGCTGCAATGGGCGGCCGGGAGCGACAAACCACCGCCACACCCGTGAAAATGCGATCCATGTAGGTCTCCATTATTTTTATAGCTTTGGCTGATAATGGACCAACTGGAAGCGTGACGCTCTGGGCGCTGATTGGCCGCGTCCTGTCTGCTTCGAGCCAATCACGTGAGACTTGAAGTGCTCCGTGCCAATCACGTCTCACGCAATAGTACAGTGAGAATTTTGTACTGATGATAATGATAAGACTATTGACCATGAAAACAGAGCTTTGCACTACTTAGAGCATGGTTCACGCCAACCATCACGCAAGAGCTTTTAGCGGGAAAATATTTATTTATCGCGTATTTTATTCTCCCATCGGTTCACTGAAACGCTAAATATTTGCCGTGTCACTGCATATTTTGCCGTCGTCACGGCAAAAATGCACAAAATAGCGAGATCCCGTTAAATGTACCGTGAACAAATGGAGGGTCGCTATTGGCTGAGGGGGCCTCTACGTATTTTCTGTGGACAAACTGCTGGCCCGACGCCTTGCTTCTGATGCCCGACACCTAGCTGCTGGTGACCGACGCCTTGCTGTTTTTGTTCACGCCCGTGCTGCTGCTGGTGGCTAACGCCTTGCTGCTTCTGCTGCTTGTGTGGGGGAAGCCGGTTTTCTGGCACCCAGTGTGGTCACATGAGATCTGTCGTATTTGCAGGGGTGTTTGCAGTAATCGGGTGGGGGAATTCTAAAATAAACGTTTTCCGGGACTGTAAATTTCACGCTGAAAGCAAATTTGACGTGTTTGTTTGGCGTGAACCGTTGGAGATGCTCTTATCACTACTAAAATAACAATATTACTACTAATAGCTACTATTATGACTACTAGACAGGAATCATGTTTGGATTGGTTATCATCGCTTTTGGAGGATTTATCGTCGCTTTTGGAGCATTTATCATCGTTTTTGGGTCAACTATCATCACTTTCGGGTGTATAATGATCAATGTTTTGGATGGGTTCCTCACGGAGAACTTGAAGTCGTGGCCGTACACGGCGCACACAAGATGCGGCTCTGCACTGATTACTGCAAGTCTTCGTCTTCAAACATAGCGTGCAGATGTGTGTGAATTGCTTGCATTTGTACAATACGGGCTCGCCTATCTAGTAAATCACATTCCAGACGTGGATGAGGAAAACTCAAAAAGAGGATAAGCTTACGACGAGTCTGTCGTTCACGAAGACGGGGAGAACCTGATCAAAAGACTCCTCCTGTTCCAAATTACTGTGTCGGAGAACCATGCAGTAAATGCTGTTTTTTTTTTTATTGCCATCCTCAGAAAGCTTCGCTATCTCGTCAAACTATGTCAAGTTGCACTCGTGTTTATTGTCCTGGACACAGCTTTAAGCCGCATTAAAAAAATTAAGATATCGAAAAAAAAGAAAACCTGAAAAAAGAAAAACACTTTTTCAAAAAAGATTATTTGATAAACAACAATTTCGTAATTTTTGTGGTCTATTATTCCGGTGGACGTTCCTACGACATCAATAGTAATATTGGATCGGTAAACGTACTCGAGAGACACTAACCCGTTATGGTGTCACATCCGTTGCCCCAATCGGTAGAGTTAGTAGAACGATACAATCGGGAGAAATCCCCCTTCTGGATTCAAAGGACCGTAGTGCTTCGCTGGAACATGCATGGCCAAACCGTGGAATATGCTGCTCACAACAAGGCAATTGAGAAAATTTCCCAGTATGCGTGCTCTCTCGGTTACTGAATCGCGTGTGCTGAAGAGGAAACAAGATGATTCTACTGAAAGAGAGAAGCCATACGGGACCGGAGCGCAGGTGTTGTTGGATACGAATTGTAAGACGGCGAGCCGTTGTCAAGTTTTATATGGAGGACAAGAAGACAAAGGCAACGATATAATGGTAGTGGTTAATTTTCTTTGACTACAATTGTTTCCTGCGGGGATGCAACCATTCTTGCTGCCGTCTGAATACCTTTGGACCTGCTATTACACTTGCACTGCCTGAGATCATCAAGCAGGGAGGGGATACTCGACGACAGCCATACCAGCAAATGTATCCATGTTTCTACTAGAGCAATAGAGGCTGTGGTCTTAAGTGACGCACGAACAAACCTCCCTAGCCTAGCATGCAGGCATTGCGAAGGACGGACGCAGACGACGACGCGTTTGCTCTACGATCCGCCCTCCCCTGTGCTGCTTCGTTCTACCGTCGACCTACCACTTGGCACGCAGCTCGTTGGGGAACGCGGTCACGAAGTCCAGCCACTTCTCGACGTTCGGGTACTTCTTGACGATGTCCTTGCCAACAACCTTGACGCGCTCGAAAACCGCCGTGTCGTCCTTCGAGGGGGACGAGCCGTTCACAAACGTGGAGCCAGCCAGACGCTTCTCCAGCACGTCCAGGGCCACCGAGCCCGTGGCGGAGATGAGCGAGGTGGGGCCGCTGGCCGTCGGGGCCGGAGCAGCCTGCTCGTCCGGCTTCATGGCCGGGAAGAGTAGCACCTCCTTGATGTTGAAGCGGTTGGACAGGAACATGGTCAGACGGTCGACGCCGCAGCCCCAGCCAGCAGTGGGCGGCAGGCCGTACTCCATGGCCGTGCAGAAGGACTCGTCGTGCGGCTGGGCCTCGTCGTCACCGGCGGCGGCCTGCTCCATCTGCTCGATGAAGCGCTCGCGCTGCACCTTGGGGTTGTTCAGCTCCGTGTAGGCATTGCAGATCTCGGCGCCCGCGAGGAACAGCTCGAATCGCTCCGTAAGCGCGGGCTTCTCGCGGTGGTACTTGGCCAGCGGCGAGTTGTAAACGGGCTGGTCCATGATGAAGAACGGCTTGGTCCAGTAGGCCTTGTTGTCCTCGATGAAGTGGCCCACCAGCTTGTCCAGCAGACGCGCGATCGAGCGAGGCGCCGCGCACTCCAGCGCGTATTTGGTCACGAGCTGCTCCAG
Organism: Phytophthora pseudosyringae; assembly: GCA_019155715.1. NCBI lineage: Eukaryota > Oomycota > Peronosporomycetes > Peronosporales > Peronosporaceae > Phytophthora > Phytophthora pseudosyringae. The sequence continues at coordinate 28,979 of JAGDFM010000357.1, forward strand.
AACCGCCACGCACTTGTCGGGCTCGTCGATCGGGATCGTGACCCCCGTGGCCTCCTCCACGGCCGACACCATGCTGACGCGCTTGAACGGGGGCGTGAAGTCGATCGTGACGGGCTCCTCGCCAGCCTCCTTCTGGATCGTGATCGTGTAGCTGCCCGTGATCTCCTTGACCATCTCCGAGAAGAGCTTCTCCGTGAGCGTCATGAGGTCGTTGTAGTCGGCGTAGGCCATGTAGAACTCGCAACTGGTGAACTCCGGGTTGTGCGTTAGGTCGATGCCCTCGTTGCGGAACTGGCGCCCAATCTCGTAGACGCGGTCGAGGCCGCCAATGACCAGCTGCTTCAGGTACAGCTCGGGGGCCACGCGCATGAACAGGTTCATGTGCAGGTCGTTGTGGTACGTCACGAACGGTTTGGCCGTGGCGCCGCCCACGATCATGTTCATCATGGGCGTCTCGACCTCCAGGAAGTTCTTCTCGTCCAGGAACCGGCGGATGAAGTTGATGATCTTGGCTCGCGTCTGGAACACGCCGCGCGTGTCGTCGTTCATGATGAGGTCCAGGTACCGCTGGCGGTAGCGCGTGTCCTGGTTCAGGCTGAGGCCGGCGTGGGCCTTGGGCAGCATGTGCATGCACGGCGAGAGCAGCACCAGCTGCTGCGGGAAGATGGACAGCTCGCCCTTCTTGGACTTGCCGGGGTGGCCCGTGACGCCCACGAGGTCTCCGCGGCGCAGGACGCTGTGGATCTGCGCGAAGGCCTCGGCGCCCTCGTACGTGCCCACGTCCGACATGATCTGCAGCTTCAGGCCGTCCGCGCGCAGGTCGTAGAAGACGAGCTTGGCGCCGGACGCGCGCTTGCTGTGCAGGCGGCCGGCCACGGACACGACCACGTCCGTGAGGTGGCTGCCGGCCTCCACGCGGCCGTGCTGCGCGTGGAACTCGGCCAGCGACGTGGACACGTGGAACTTGTGCGGGTACGGGTTCACGCCCTGCTTCTCCAGCTCCACGAGCATCTTCTCGCGGTTGGCGAAGTACGCGGTCGGGTCCAGCTCCTCGTCGTCGGCGGACGCGGCCGACTTGGCCGACGTGGCGGCGGGCTTGGCGGCGGCCTCGGCGGCCTTCTTGGCGGCCTTCTCGGCCTTGGCCTTGGCCGCCTTCTCCGCCTTGAGGCGGCGCTTCAGCTCGTTCTTGCTGATGGGGGCGGCGGCGTCCGCGGCGGCGCCGGTGGCCGGGGGGGCGTCAGCAGGCGTGCTCATCGTTCTTTTGACTGCTTTGGGAGGATTTGGCTACTAACCGACGCGAATCCATTGGCGGAGACTGGCGAGCAAATGTAGCCATGTTGGTGAGCAGATGTAGCCATGTTGAGTTAGATTTCTTTTTCACGTCAGACTCGGCGGTGGTGGAGATGACGACGAAAGTGGAGAAGGCCATGAGAGTGCTGAGGTAGCTATATGTGGCTGAAGGGTAGCATGTCATCTTCGATCTCTCTTGGGCAAACAAAATATTACTTTTACGGTGATAGATATTGACTAGCAGACGAGCAATTTCCCCACTCTCTGCCGAGTGGGGAGAACATGGTGCTGCTTTCTTTGGTCTATGCGATTGTCGGTGAGGCGGAAAGCGTGTTCGATGTGGAGGTCGACGATAATGTACAGGTCTGCGAGTTAAAGAAGGCAATTAGGGACGAGGAGGACATCACGGTTACCGCCGGTGACCTGAAGCTCTTCCTGGCGAAGAAGGACGGCGAGTGGCTGCAGGAGGGCTCCGATTCTCTGGACACAGTGCTGCTGAGTGAAGTTGGCGCTTTGTCGTACACGCCGATGCCCGCGTCGTGGAAGCTGAACAATCCGGTCCTCTTTGGGCCAAACGTTTTGCTCGGAGAGGGCGTTGTTCACGTGCTGGTGGTGGTTCCGGACCAAGCATCGTCGCAGACCAGTGTGCTAGGTCAACGATCTGCGCAGATGAGTGACGCTCAACAATCCCCAAAGAAACTGAAGATCCAGAAATGCGTTGCATTCGCTGGACCAGTCGGCGAAATGGACTTCTCCGTCCCATTGGACACCATTTCTTCCTTTCAGCGCATTAAAGAGAGCTTCTCGGGCAACGATCGCCCACTATACTTGCTGTATGGCCCGCGTCAATTTGGGAAAACCACTATTGCAAAAGGGATTGAGAGATGGCTGCGAACTAGCCACTCGAATGTCATTTGCCTGTTTTTCGAGGTGGCTCAAGTGATTGCGTGCGACGCGACCAAATTCTGGAATCGCTTGGCTGTATTAGTTGACGCAGAAAGCAACTGCCGCGATTTCTCCTCGTTTATGAATTTAGTTGCAAGGTGCACGGGTCGCGAGAAGAAGGTCTGTCTGGTTCTGGATAAAATGGATTATCTGTTCGACAACCCTGAATTGTTGTCCACATTTCTGCAAGTTCTTCGCATGTGGAAAGCACAGTCAGCGGGCTTCTTTTTGGGTTTTATTGGGGTTGGAAGCTACAATTTGGCGAATGCCTACAAGATATTTCGGGGACGAGATAATATTGCAATCCTTCTCAATGTTTATCATTTGATTAAGGTCACTCCATTTACACCACATCAGATGACCGGCTTTTTCAAGCTGATTGAGCCACGTTGTCCTTTTCCAGCCTCGCTTCAGTCGGGGATCATGATGCTTTCTGGTGGTGCCCCCGGTGTGTTGGGGTCACTCATTCGATTTACGCTTGATGAAGGGAAATGGAAGCTTGAGCTAGATCAATGGGAGAGGTGGTTCTTGGGGGCGTCGTACAGGTATTTGCAGCTTTACAACCATACCTATCATCGCATTCAACTGGATTTACACCAACTGAACGACGAGGAGTGGTGGCTCCTCAAACGACTACTTGGAAGGAATGAAGATTTGACGGCGATGGACAAACGTGCTGATCGCTTACTGAGAATGGGAGTTGTGATCGAGGTGCGCGCTGTGGCTGGACAATATGCGCTGGCCTTTGTCTCCCCGATGATGAGGCGGGTCTGCCTCGAAGCGCTTCCAGCACGAGAAATTAGTGAAACTGTGACTGCTGAGGACCCCGGCCAACTCTTATCTGTTGCACTCGCACATCTAAACCCGAGCACCATTGCAGGTTCGCTCGTTCGGAATCGAAATTCTCCAAGCGAGGCTGTTTTTCATTTTGAACTGTATGCAGTGATTCGTGATATCTTGGACAGGCCGTCTACGGAAAGAAAAAAGTTTGTTCCGGAGCTAAAACTGCAAGCACCAAAACCAGAGCAGATATTCTTATCACCAATGGAGACAGACTCGCGTACATGCTGAAGGTAAACCAATTACTGGAAAGCGAGATCAACGTTGCCGCGGCGCAAGCAGATGGATACAAAACCCAGTTCGGTGCTCACCGTATGCTTGTCGTGAACTTTGTTCCAGCTGGACAAACGTTTGACAACGTTTACAGAGTGGAAACCTGTCCCGCGGTTGAAATTGTTCACGTTAAATTCTCTGAATCCTACGACGATTTTAGCATCTTACATGTGGCAGAGGAGGACATTCCTCAGGCAGAGAAGGAAAGATACTTTGGGAGATTGCAGCTCCATCTTCTGGAAAAGGTCAAGTGCATCGAAGTGAGCTGTCTGACGAGGTCATCCAGAAATCTCTCTCTTATCACAAATGACGAGGAGCAGGAGAACACGGAGATAAAAGCAGCAGTGCTTAACGATGAGATGGAATAAAGAGATCGATCCACTGTATTTCTTCAAGAAATGTTCTTGATGAGGTAGAGACATCGGTAATTGATTGGCCGTAGGTTCTGCAACTCCATCAAAAACGTGACTTGTTTTTCTTCTACTGGTGTACACTCTTGAATCGATCGTCCGAGCCTCAGGACCTCCGTCGGCGCTTGTGCCTTTTCCTGTGCCGACCGTCAGAAACTGGCAAACATACGAGTTAGTTTGGCCATCAGGTGACTCATTTCTCCTTGCGGCTCTTGTGCTTGAATCGTCGTCACTGTCGAATCACCCGATGAGGGCGAGCACGAGAGCTCCACTACCTCCTTGTAACGGCACCTAATAATGAAGTTCGTGTTCGTCCGCGCCCGTGAGCATGCCCAGACCGGCGTGCGAGCTCGGTAGACACGGGATACGCTATCGGCAACAACAGTTCTACGTATGTGTGTTGCTGCAAGAAAGAAGGAACACAAGAAGATCGGATATGGGTGCGGAGAAGAGATGTTATGACAAAGTTTTGTTTTGGTTCGAGCTCACTACGCTACCCGAAAACTGGCCGCTCCCCAGAAGGTGAACGCTTGGTGATAGCTTTCTCAAGTCAAGCACAGTGCGCCTAGAAGATGACCTTGTGGACCTTATTACGGTTCGATCCGTGTATGTCCTACCAAACAAAACTTGGCGATAGTAGGCGGATGTTGAATTGAAAGGCATCAAAAGTCGGAGAGCTCCAAGTACCTTGAGTCTCGACAATATCGCGCTACTGCTGAATTAAGGCCCCAATTTGAAGGGCCTTTTCACATAGAGGTAATTAAATAACCTCGGACCCATTCGTCACTACACATCGAACAGTCAAAATGAAAAACCATGAGCTCTGTTCCTGGAAGCATCGTCGCAAACTAACTGTAAAAAGACCTCAACCGAAAAAGAAGGAAAAAAAAATACCCGACCACACATGTCCTTCTCCTGCTTCACCTCCTCTCTCACAGGTCGCCCGCCGCACTCTCCACCACGCCGTCAATCAGCGCTCTGATCGAGGCGATGCTCTCGGCACTTCCGTCCACACGAGACAGAATCTCAATAGCCGACGCCCACTCTTTCACCACCTTGGCCTTCTCCAAGGACGCCGTCATAGTCCTACTTGAGTCCTCATTCTCCTCGAAGATGTCGCCGCTGCGTTCCAACACCTTGTTTTTCTTCTTGGGCGCCTTCTCCACGACCTCCTCCCCCCTCGACCTCTTCTGCTTCACCTCCCCATCCCCGTCTCCCACAGTTCTCCCCGTCCGGGGGGTCACATTAGGCTCCGGAACCTGCGCCGCCCGGGGCGTGACACTGACGACCTTCTTGGCACTGGGGGGCAAGACCGCCACACTGTCCTTCCAGTACGAGACCAGAAGCGCCACAAAGTTGGGCTTGGCGAAGTTTTTGCGGTTGGGACGGAGCTCCAGTAACACGCAGGCGGAGCGCAGGATCAGCGCCTTGCAGCCGTTGAGCTGGTCGCGCAGCTCCTGCTCGTCCCCAAGGGGCGGGAACTGCTGCACGTACTGCGTCACGTCGCTGGCCTCGTGCATGGGCATCGGGTGGTGCGGCAAGTTGCCTGTGGGCTGCGACATGGTGCCTTTGGGCGTGGAAAGGTTCGCGGCGTCTTGGGGGCTCGCGACGGCGTCGCCCTTCCAGTAGGAAACGAGCGTGGTGATGTAGCCACTCTTCTTGTTGTTCTTCTTGGAGAAGGAGAGGTCCAGCTCCGTGCAGGCCGCGCGCAGGTCCTTGTGCGTATAGCCGCTCAGCTGGTCCTTGAACTCTTCCACGTCCGCCTCGGGCGGGACGCTCGCAATGTAGTCCAGCAGGCGGGGCACCATGTCCATGGCTTCTTTCCGCTTTCCTTTCCGTGAAAACAAAAAGATATGTTGCCAGCTGCTTTCCGCAGCGAGGTAATACGAGTGTTTGAAAGTCACACATGAGTGTATCGAATGAGATAAATAAGTGTATGAAATGCCTTATTCATCGGTAAGGTACCTATTCGAATAGCCGATTCGTTTGATGAGTGACTTTTAATAAAGGGTCAAATTACCTCGAATTCGGGCATAACGTTCTACGTTTTTAAATAAACCTTCTCTGCCACTCCTAATTCCGGATCTTAATCGTAGTATCAATAGTCGCACAATACCTTTCACTTGCTCCTGACAATGGCGAGTTCGGCCGAGGTGCAGCTGGTCTGTCTGTCGACGACGCTGGTGATCACGAGTGCGGAAGCGACCATCACTCGCGAGGCAACTTCAACTTGCCACGACCTGCACTCCTCGCTGGCGCTGGTGCCGCCCCTGCTGGAGCTGCTCTTCTACACCCCCGACGGGGGCGAGCGCCTGCGCTTCCTGAGCTACGTGGAGACGCAGCACGAGGTGTCGCTGGTGTTCGAGGAGCAGCTGCTGAGCAAGTTCCCGGACGGCGCGCTGGAGTTCGAGCCGCTGCGCTGGAAGGCGCTGCAGGTGGCTTCGGCCGGGCCCGGCGCCTTCCTGAGCCAGCTGGCAGTGCTCACGCAGCTCACGACGGAGCTGGCCAAGCACCGGGTCAGCGTCTTCCAGATCTCGACGTACCAGTCGGACTACGGTGAGATTTTCTCTCGTGATAACTGATACCGTGGGGGGGGGGGGGGGGCAGGGGGTGGTGGGGGGGGGGGGGGG
>JAGDFM010000358.1:0-42471 GCA_019155715.1 Phytophthora pseudosyringae
GAGCACAAACTTGTCTGACATCTTCCATGCATCTCTCGCCGCCTTGTAGCCGAGCTTCGCTTCCCCGCCTCGTAGGACTACCTTGAGGTTGGACCACCTCAGTTCTTCATCCTGAGCGGTGGCAATCTGTCTCCGATGTTCGTCCTGTGTTGCAGCAGGATCAACATCGTCTGCCGTTGGTATCACTGGGCCATTTTTCGGGCTTGGTGGTATCGCTTCCAGACCTCTTGGAGTCTCGGTGGACACATCATTCGATTCGTCTCGTCGAGTTGAATCCCCTGACCTCCCACCGATACTTCGTCGGCAAATTGTACACGTTTCTTCCTTGCTTTCGCCTGTCGCCTTGTCGTTGCAGTCAGATATTTGGGCTCGTTCCGTACAAAATCGAAAAAGTTCCTGCTGCGAGGTGGATCGTCAGTGACCTTGACTCGGGTCACGTTGATCGACGGTTCGGCTTGGTCTGTCGCCTCTGGGGTTTCCGGATCAGGTTCGTAGATGACTTCTCCGATACGATTTAGCTCGGTCAATTCCGCCATCCTAGCCTCGGTTGACACCGTAGCCGACACTTTGTTCGCTAGAGCCTCGCTTGCCAGGGAGTTCGCTGCTGCGTTGAACTCTCGGACCACATGGAGGTACTTTACGGACCGAAGCTTGGCCGTAAGATCTCTGTGGTGGTTGAGTTGTGCCATTAGCGTCTCATTTAGACATGCGATCACCCCTAGGTATTGCTGGATTGCGAGTCTCGAGTCTCCCACGATAATTAAACCCTCGGATCCTTGGCCCAACGCTGCTGAGACGCCGTTGTTCATTCCTGCGTACTTAGCGAGGTTTACCGTGGTAGCCTCGAGAAATGCACTCGCAGCGATCACTACCGTCCACTCCGGTAACTGCCAGAGAATCCATGAGCAACTACCGTAGCCCCCGTTCTTCTCGGTCTTCGCTGACTCATCGAACGACATAACGAAGCCTCTGTACGACTTCGGTAGCTGTGCGTAGAGCAAGTGAGGGTCCACCCAAGCTGTCGGCGACCCTTTAATCAGCGGGGCTACTAACGCAAGCGAGGCTTCAAGTTCGACGAAGCTCGTTAGACCTGCTTGCAGGAGCTGAACAAACGTACAGTCCTTCTCCTTCACTCGTTGCACCAGCAGGTGCCACGGGGAGAGCAACACGACTAGTTGATCCATTCGAGCGTCGAAAATCGCGTATAGACGTGGATTGTTCGGCCGGCCAGTTGGGTATAGCAGACCTTCAGCAGCAGGAGAAGAGCTAGCACCTCTTTCTCTGCCGGGTGGTAGTTCATCTCTGCATCCTTCAATACTCGGCCACAGAATCGGACTGGGTGCATTAAGCCTCCATGTTCTTGCATCAATGTGGAACTCAGAGCCCACTCGTTCGCAAATAACATTACATGCACATCCTTGTCTCGGTCGAAGTGCCGCAGTATCGGTGCCGTCGCAACCCTCTGTTGCAGCGCCGAAAAACTCCGTTTGGCAACCGCGAGGTCACTCCCCGGTAGGAAGTCTCCGTCTTTTAACTGGTACAGAGCGGCCCCATACACAGCGAAGTCTTGGATGAACCGGCTGTAATAATTGAGGGCACCAAGGAACGATTGCATTCCTTTCTTCGATGTTGGGAACGGTATCTCTGAAACGGCCTTAATCTTCTTGGGATCAGGTCGTATACCCTCGGACGATACCTCGTGCGACAGGAAGTCCACCCGAGACTGGACAAAGATGCTTTTCGTAAAGCTGACGCTGATCCGACACTCAGTGAAACGTTGAAGCAGCTGATCGAGAGTCACTAGATATGCATCCTAAGTCTCTGAGCCAAAACAGATATCATCCACAAACGATCGCCGATCAAACACGGGTACCAACGAGGATTCGTCAGGCTCTCCATTAGTGAACATGTCCGCAACCGGAATGTTCACCAACGAGGCGATGGTGTCCATGTTGGTCGTGGACGCTTGATCAGCCTCGAACTTGGTCGGACTGGCCGTCGTGCCGGCTCCGAGCGTTCGAGAGGTCTCGGCCGAGCCTGTCCGAGCAGCCTTGGTGTCTTCCTCAGCGGTACGCATGAGCTCCGAAAAGTGTAGCCATCCGCCTTTCGGTTGGACAAAACCCCACAGAGCATTGTCGATCAACCGTTGATAGATCATCGGCGCATTCTTGAGTCTGAACGGCATTCAAAGTGCCCAGTGCACAGACGAAAGCGGATGCCTTCCGAGCTCTCATGGTCATCATGATGGCCCAGAACCCGCTGGCCGCATCCAAGGAGCAGAACCATAGGTAAGCCTCCATATCGGTCAGCAAATCGTCCACAAGTGGCATAGCGTATTCCATGATCGCGGTCACCGCATTTAGCATCTTGTAATCAATGCAAAGACGGATGTCCACGCCATTTTTCTTGAGGACAATCACAATCGGCGACGCCCATGAACTGTCCGAGAATGCTATTACACCAGCCTTCAGCAATCCCTTCAGAAGCTCGTACAGCTTCCGCAGATGGCGGAGCGGGGTCCTCCGAGCCCTCTGCTTAATCGGCGGATGCCCTTGCACGTCAATATCGCAGACTACGCCGTACGCAGGTGGCGGCAGAGCATTACCACTCGAAATCATGATACCCTCGTGACGTTTCAACACATCGACGAGGTCTCGCTGCTGACGGTCGTCAGCTCCGTGGTTCCGGACGTTCGGTCCAGTATAATCCAACGTCGTCTCCGAGGCTTCGGTCAGATCAGGCAGGAAAGCCAGCTCCTGCGCGTAGTCGGTTAGCTCAATCTCGTTCGCTGGGTGTTCGGACGTGTTTGCATCATCATCGTTATGTCCCGAGACAGCTCCAGCGGCGATCTCGTGCATCTCGGACACATACGCGGCGTCCAACGAAGAGCCGGGACCATCGGTAAGATCACCGAGAGACGTGCCCCTCGGACTTAATCTCACAGCAGATGCTTCTGGTCCATCAGAGTCATCGGTCAACCCGTGACTGTCTCCTCTGCTATCACTGCTGTCTGCGTCGACCATCTCCGAGGCTTGGTGATCGTCCTCAGCTGAAAAACGAGCGTCCAGTTTAGTCGGACGTTTCTGTCGCTCGGCGGGCATCAGACAACCGTCTTCTGGTACGTCCGAGCCTTCGGATTCTCTACTAAGAACCCGGCGAGGCGTCGGATACTCACGACGTTCGACTGCTGGGGGTTGTCCCGCCAGCCACTCTTCATAGAGGTTCCGTTCGTGGCCGAATAGGGCTTTGTCTCGACTCTCGGCGTATGCGAGGACTTGCCAGTCCTTGTACTTCCGAGACTTGAGTCGGGCGTAGCCAACTTCACGAGGAAGGTCCCCACAAAACGACCGGATCGTGCCGAGCGCATAGATTATCCCTCGGTGACACGTTCGTGAGTCGGATCCATGTCGGCTGTCCACGGCGGAACCTCGTAACAGTCGGGACCAACTTCCCTGTCCTCCCTATCCACATCTCGTGAGTGCTCAGAGACGGCTGTTTTCGTTGCAGCCGAAACTCTCGCCACTCATGCGTGGGAATATCCAAATCCTCGGTCGGCCCACCGACCACTGGCGCGCTATGCGGTTCCTCGTCTGTCATCCCTTGCGACTTGACCAGAGGCACCATGATCTCGTCCCGCAGTCGCGCCGTCCCGTGGAACAGGTCCAGCCGAACATCAGCTGGTATCATAAAATCGGTTCCGAGTACGACATCCACCCCCGCGGAGTGATTCATGATCCACATCTCGAACTCGTACACCCGTTCCCACCCTAAGGTGATCTTAACGAGTGCTCGTCTGCGGGTCTCCAACACTCCAGGGTTGATACCTCGCACTTCCAGACTTCGGCCGTGGTCTGGGACATCCCGTAAACGCAGTCGCTTCGTAAGGCTTGCCGAAATCACGCTCACATTCGCTCCGGTGTCTAGCAGGACTCTTGTTCGCACATCGTCCACAGCACCCCTTACCAGAGCTCTCATGCTCTTTCGCTTGTCGTATCGCTTGGACGACCACCACCCCAGTCTCTCGCCCGGCAGCAATTTTACCGCCGAGCCGAGGTCTCGGAGTGTCTCTTCGACTTGAGCCATACTAGTGATATAAGCTTCTATCCGGCTTCCACCGCGTTCACCGTCACTACGTCCGCACACTTCACACTCACCGAGGTTTGCACCTCCCTCCTCTCCATTTTCCGTCGATTTCACATTCTCGTTTCCAAAGTCATTAGGCCGTTTGCACACCCCGGCAAACGCGAACAGGTAGTCCGCGTCCAACGCAGGAGTGGCTAACTGTGGCAGCCCGATAGGGACCAACTCAGTTTCAGTTGACGGACTGCCTAGTTTAAATGACTCCCAAAGACGAGCCCTTGCCATTCTTGTGAGAGTTCTTTCTTGTCGACCTTCGATCGGAGTAGTGTGGTGAGTTCTTGAAAAGCCTCACACTTCCCGGCATCGTGAACTTGCTTGCACAGCTTGCACCGTTTGTAGCAGTAGTGTGCGGAGTGTGTGAGATCACCACAGACGGCGCAAGGACCGTATTGGTGTCTGCCATCTCTACCGTCCCGTCCGAAGCGTCGGTCATCTCGGTCGTGACCGTTGCTGCCTCTGTGGCGTCGACTGTCCGCTCGAGCGAACGTTCCTTCTGCAGCGGTACGACGCTCGTTGTCGTTAGCCGTCGTTACATGCCCGGAACCCCTCGGACGATGAGTATTCGCTTCCTGACCCTCTGTCTGAGTATCGGTCTTCGTCACTTGGGCAGCTGTCGTCGCTGTAGGTCTCGGTACTACCGTACCCCCGTGTGCGCGTGTCTGGACGGCTCGTTCGTGGTCCCACTGGACTGTTTACGTCCAAGGCTGCGACAATGTCGGTCAACGCGTCAGCGAGTGTAACTCTCGGCCGATACTGCGACTCGTCGCGGCGGCGAGTCTCGTCTCGATAGCGTCGGTCACAACGATGACCGTCCCGGGAATCCTCGTTACGGCCATTATCGCGTCGGCGACCCTCTTCTTGACCTCGGGGCCGACGCCCCGATGGTTCGCGTCCGGATTTACGCTCTCTGCGACGGAGAATGTCGTTGATCCTATCTTCAAGGTCGTGGATGTCCTTGACGCGGACATGACACAGACGTTCTTCGAGGCTTGGGTCATCACACGTGTCCAAGAAGTGTTCCACGTGATCCTTGACGTCTCGCCCCCCGCTCTTGAACTGCACCCCGGCGTTGCGAGCGTAGCCATTAAGCCGGTTGAGGTAATCGCACACGTGCTCGTTTCCCTTGTCGTCTCGTTTCGCCGAATAATACCGAGCTTTCGCAGACTGGCTGAATCGCGAATAGTAGTACTTAATGAACGCGTCACTCAACAGCCTCCACGTACGCCTTGTCTTGCGCGAGAGCTATGCAGAGCTCCGTCATGGAGACTCAGCTCGAACGCCATACACCACTCGTTTGGTGGTGTGTGCGTCCCCTTCATCTCGTAGATGAAGGTTCGGAGCCATTGCATGGACTTCTCGCTCTTGTTGCGGAGTCCGTAGTACGGCTTGATATTGCCGAGCGGTAGGTGCGTCGCAATCTCAAGCCTCGGAGTCGAGTTCCCGCTCTCCATTGCGCTTAGCTCGCGAATCTGAGGTGCCCACTCTCCTGTCAGGTCCCCGTCGACGACGTCGTCATCGTTCAGCAACTCATCGTCACTATGGGATGAGTCCCCACGGATATCCTGTCGACGGTTCGGTGGCTTGCCCGATGCTCGGCGCGTGTTCGGCGTGGTTCGAGAATCCTCGGTATCCCTCGCTAAACGCTCCTTGCGACTTGTCGATCTCGGGGTCACCATGTGTGAGTCCTGAAGGTACGGCGAAGCCTCGCCTGCCGCAGCAAACACACCCACCACCGAATCCTCGGTGAACGGTTTCTTGGGCGTCTGTGGTAACGGAATCTTCGACGGGTCAGTCATCTCCGGCGCTCGACGAGCTACCGGTTGACGGTTGACACCAATCTTGGTCACTCCGAAGGCTGTTCGTAGCTTCTTCTTCCACTTCCGCAGCGCTGTGCCGGCGTCGGTTAGCGTCCAGTCCCGATGGACCGCGTCAGATGGGTACATCTGAGGTTCGCACCCCATTGTACGCAAGAGCAGCACCGTATCCTCGGCCACCTGCCGATTGCTCGTCGAGTCGATCGGCAGCACGAGTTCGCCTCCCAGAATCATCCAGATCGCTTGGCGAACGACCTTAGGCCCGAAGGATTGAACCCAGTTGCTCTTCGTCTTCATGAGCTCAATGCATCTGCCCAGAACCCTGTTGGCAGCCGGTGTATCCCCGTTGAGAGGAGGCCGGTTGCCGGTCGACCGAGAAGTTGCCTTCTCGGTCATCGCCGACGGCTCCAAACCGTCGGACCCATCTTCGTTGTCGTCGTGCGCTGGTTCGGGACTAGCCACTTCGTCCAACTCTTCGGCGAGGTTACGCGCGAGCGACCTCACCCCTCCGCTGCGGCCTGCAGACACTGCAGCGGCTTCTGAAAGCTCAGACATCGCTGTCTTCTCTTCCAGGTAATCATCTTCATCATCTTCTTTGGCGTCAGAGTAGTCCACCGACTCATCCAAGCTGCTCGAACGTTCGGTGATCGACTCCATCCGAGACGTCGGAGGGGTCGCGAACGACGAACCGAAGCGCAACGAAACCTCGTTGCGCGTCCCACTTGACTTCATCGGCGTTGCTGGCACCGCTGACTTCGCTCCTATCGCCATCTTCTCTCTTCTTCTCTCGAATGCTCGTTAGGGTAAGAACTTAAACAGCCAAGACACACAGAAGGTCACACCAATCCCGGGTCGCGGCACCAGTTGTCGTGTAGGAACACGCTGAAATGCTCGCTACCAATCGGTATGAGTCCCACCAACAACACACGTCTCCCTGTCAAGGTCAACGAATGTTGGATCAAAACCTGAACACCAGGAACGATCCCTTACACCGGGTCGGTTGCAAGCGCCTCTGTACACCGAGGTTGTCTTCGGTCAACCCACAAACCTGCACCACTAGCCACGAACGAGGGCTAGGATGCAATATAGTGCTTTCGCGCAAACCCCTGCAGTCCCTCAGAAGGAAGGGTACCGGCGGTCAAGCCTAGTACAGGGGTGCCAAGGTAAAACCTAGGCAGGTAGTCAAATATACGTATGGACACTCGGGTCCCACAGATATATATAGAGCTACACTCTGTTGTCGCTCCCACACCCACTCTTGGATTGGCCTGAACGAACCCTCGGTTCAATGCACCTTGGGTCCACTAACCAGCATCCCACGCAGCAGGGTGTGTCCAGGCACTACAATAAGCTAGCTACACTTACCGAAGTCGGACTTGAGCCTTAATCGCTTGGGGGGAAGACTGCTGATTTATTTCTGTTAACCTACGGCTCTGAGGGCCTCTGTAGGCTATCCTATATCTAGTCCTATATCTATATACAAATATCAAATGTGAACAGATCTCAGTGGGAGATCCTGGACCTGACTCTATAGAGACCGAGCATACGATCGGCCCCTACTAAGTGCGGATAAGAGATGGGTACAGAACCTAATCAGAACCCTCGGCTGGCAGTTTATTATAACCAGCCGGGAGCTCTGTCACTAATTCCTCCTAGTCACTCGGTCGCGGGGAATGTAACCTGCCAATAGGAGCGGCCTGGTACCTTTCACCGAAAGGTTCGGCGGTGGTTGCTTTGACGACCGAGCCGTTCCAGTTCGGTCAAAACCCAACGCCACACTGGTTTCCTGGCGTACAAGCACCTTCAAGTCTCCTCGGTCGTTGCGGCTTCTCCCATCTTCCGTCACGTTTATATTGCCCTACTTGATGCACTTCCTCCGTTTGCTGGCGCTATGCCACGTGCTCGCGCTGATAGACGTCGTGCTTCTAAGCTTGCTTACATTCTGTTCCCATGTGAATCCAGATAACATTTGCCGGCGCCGAACAGTTCCGAAGTGGAGCAAGCAAGACATTGGTTCAAGACGATCGAATTCGTGATACGTGTAAAGGCCATACAGAGGTGTAGGAGCGATGACCAACACAGCCTCAAGTGTGCTACGTCCGCATTTTCGTTAACGTACTTGTTGAAAAAATTCCCACCACTTCCTCAACCTTCGAGGTCGATACCGCTCTCCACCGTCACGCACGGATCGGCTCACCGAGTACTTCGCGTGATGTTTGGTCCGGTCGAGCGCGATCGGCTGGCTGGCAGGTCCTTTCTCCAGACGGACAGCGGGACGGCATCTTCGCATTTCAAGTGATGCTCAAGCGCTTCAGCACTTAGACTCGAAGAGGCCTTCTAAGTTAGAGGTCAGGATTTTTCCACAATCGGCGGTGGTGGCTACACACAACGCTGGTGAGCGATAGGTTCAAGCGACAACGATGTGTTGTGAGTGGAAAGATGTCCCTTGGAGCTCGTAGACATTTTCGCAAGTTGATGGTCAGAGGGAATAACATTTAAATTATTTTATAAATAAAGCTCCAGCTGAATGCTTTTTTTAGCTCGATTTCACATAGTTCTTAGAATGGATATAGCGCTCGCGGGTCTCATTTGCGCGACAGCAACTTCAACTCCTCATCCTGCACTCAAGCTGCTTGCAGCGTCGGTGACATCCGCTCCAGCGCGCACTCCAGCTCTGCTCACGAAAAATCTAAATTAACCTTTATTTTTTTTAATTTAGGCAGTTAGTCCGGCTACTACCACTCCACTGAGGTCTACCGGCAGCTTCACCTTCGCTACGCTATCCGCGCCGCCAGGTCACTTCTGTGTCGGCTAGGGGCTTCAACTCTACTGACAGCGCCTCGGCAACTTGCAAACTTCGACGGAAGACACTAATACCGACGTCGTATTGGTGGGGAGAGAGGCGTGATAAGTACCCTACCTTGTACCGGATTGTACGCAGGGTTTTCAAGATGCTGATGCCTTCAGCAGCCTCGGAGCGGAACTGGAGTAGCCACAAGTATATCTGCACGGATAGGTTAAATCAACTCGGTATAGCAAAGCTTGAAAACCTGGTCTCCTTGTTCTGAAATCGTCGAAAGAAGACGGCCCCCATGGTGCTATCCAACCCCTTGGCATTGGCAGAAGCTGTTCGCAGTGAAAAGGGTAATGAAGGGATCTGTTACGAGGAATGCTACGACTCAGACCTTGGCGAAGACAACGAAGATTCAAGGTCAGGTGAAGACGAGGACGAGGACGACGAAGACGAGCTGTATGAGCAGGAGAACCAGCACGACTCGGCTCAATAGGCGATGAGTTACAGCGCCGACTACAGCTACGAATACCGGAGGGCACTTTTGAGCCGCCGGCACAAGTTTGTTTTGACAAGTTAAGAAAGCTACATGACACAGCTTTGAGTGGGTAGGGTGTGTATGAGTCTGTTGGCGTAGCAATTTACATCAGGAATTGTAGCATGCCAGCAGGATGACACCCACGGGGCCTTGTCAAAGGCCCATCTTTAGTTGTCATCGACATACCCCCGTTCGCCTTCAGCAGTGGTAGCAGCATTCCTTTCGCTATCCTCGTCGCTGGGTTCTACAGCTACTGCTGCCCAAATACGAGGCGATCTCAGCCCTACAGTGTGCTACCGCGGGCGAGGTGCAGCAAAAGAGGTTCAAGCACTTCGAGAACGTCGTCGTGCCCCAGGAATGGCAGTCCCAGACGCCTCACGAGTAGTGTGTGTTTTGCCGGTAGTGAATCTCAGTTTCGTCGACGAAACTCAAATTAATCTACCGGCGAAACACACACTAGTTATGCTCCTATCGCTCAGAGCAGCACGCTTGTCATGGCTGACGCTTTGGTAGACCTTGCCGTTTAAGTGGTCGATCCGGCTTGAGCACTTGTAATCCGACTTCGACATCGAACACGATAGTTTTTTCAATCACCAGTGGGCAGACTATCGTCACAGTGACTGAGATGTGTTCTCATGCTTCTTGTTTTTCGTCGTTGCCAAAACAGCGTTCTTGCAATAGCGGTATTGAGGGCTTCAGTATATGTCTTTTGGACGTTTCTTGAGAAGGCCCCTGACTGGGTCTTGCTGTCTTGGTATCGTTGTCCAACTTCGAATCCAACTTCGAACAGAGGTACAGTATAAGCAAACTGGACAGAACCGATATCAATGAGAGACGTGTGACAGGGATTATTGTCTTAGTGCTGACGACCAGATAATAAACGTCTAAAACTGCGGTGCGAAGTTTTATTCAATTCGCATAAAACTAAAAAATACCAATCGATACCTTTACTAAGTACTATTGTGAGAGGCGGTTGTTTTGTCTCCCGTGGAGGCTCCATAAATCGGACCTGAAAGCCCAAAAACTAATTACTAATCCATCCATAAATCAGAGTATAAATCTGAGTAGGGAGCGATTAATCAGGGTTGTAGCCAGTACTCTAAATTAGTGGAGTCAGAACGAAAAGAGGAGACACGATGTACGCAGCGGAATTCCGATGGAGGGCAGTGGTGCTGTACTACGCATATGGAGTGCCCTATAAGCGTGCTGCATCTGCCTAAAGGTGGCCGTTTCCGGGAGCGCAACGGGCCTCCCTGCTGGCTGGCGAGCTTGCGTCATCTCCCAGTGCGTGCGCGCTATGACGCCAACTTGAACGTCGGCCCGCTCGGCGAGGAAGTCGTCGATGTCCTCGGCAGCCTGCTGGATTCGATTGCGTGTAGCACGGCGCCATGTTGCATCGCCCGCTTGAGTCTCCCTGACGGCAAACGCGAAGAGCTCCAAGCACAGCGGTCCTGCATCCTTGCGGCGGCGCTGGAAGTTAGCCGTCACTGTAGCCACAACAGCAGTCCAGTTTGACTCAGTCAATGCCACCCAGCCCTGTTGGGTGGCTCCTTGACTTGGCTTAGCATATAGATTAATGTCAGGGCGTAGAGTTCTAATGTTGAAAGCAGCTAGTGCTGCGATAATGCGCTCCTCAGCACTTGCACAGAGAGATTCAAAGCTGCCTTCTGGGTCGAACTGAAACTCGGCATTCTCCACGCGGACGTTGGTTCTGCTCGTCTTGTTGATTCCTCCTATTTTGACAGATACTTTGGCTAGCGTCTGCATTATGCTCGTCTTGGCGGATTTATATATGCAGCTAGCCTCGAAATGTCGGGACTAACGCTGACATTCCAGCCTATTTAGAGATCAAATCGGTGTGTCCTCTAAAATAGACTCGCAGCCGTGAGATATAAGACAGGGTCGAAATAGGGGTGCTCAATTATAAATAAGGGAGTGACCGAAATAAATAAGAGTTCTTGTCTCTAAATAAGGGACTAAAACAGCCGATTTACTATCCGATTAGACATTCTGAGTGCATTTCACAATACATACAGACTCGTAAAAACTAAATGCGAGAGTCACATGTGCCGTATCGTTATTACTAGGGTTGGTAATTCAAGGTTAATATCGATGATATTAATCATTACAATCGTTTAATTCGAAGTATATTCCTCATGCACATGGTGATATTAATGATGAATATATAAAGTTAACCTTGATTAATAACCGATCTAGACTATGTAAACTGTGACAACAGAGGACGACGCAGAGTGGAGCACGAGCGCAAGGGCAACTGAAAGAACGATATGACAGACTACTTTGAGGACGGCGCCAGGTAAGCCAACTTTGTTGAGCTGCGAAGTCCTTGAGCTCGAGTAGGCAAATTTGAATCTGAATGAAATTGAACGCTACCTAGCTCGTGGTCGAGCACTACACATGCATGCTGCTGTGGGGCCTGCAGCCCTCGACAGCCAGCCATTCCAGTTAGCACAACGAGGACTTGGTCGCAGCTTGAACCGCAGCCTCCCAGTCTGCGCCATCGCTCGTTTGGTCCACCGGCCAAGTTGAACCTCAACTTAACAAACTTGAGCTGCTCTCCTGGTGCTTCACGCTGAGCGCCTAGCTAACTTTTATTTTCCTCGGTTATTTGATTGTAATCATTAATATCCGTTGTTCAGAGTTATTATCTATTAATAACCCTAGGAGCTAATATAAATGATATTAACGATGAATATCGATTGACAACACTAGTTATTACACTAGGACGCTCTCGGGAAAGCAGACGAAGTAGGTGAATGTCGTGCAAGAATGGCCGGGATCTTCGACCGATTCCGGTTCGGCGCCAAGCGTGAGCGCGATGAGGACGCAGTGGACGCCTCTCCAGCTAAGGACGCTGCGGAGAACGTCAAGAAGGCTCCCGTCAAGAAGANGCAAGAATGGCCGGGATCTTCGACCGATTCCGGTTCGGCGCCAAGCGTGAGCGCGATGAGGACGCAGTGGACGCCTCTCCAGCTAAGGACGCTGCGGAGAACGTCAAGAAGGCTCCCGTCAAGAAGAGCAAGAACAGGCACCGCGAGCCAGAGAGAGAGAACGAGACGGGCAAGTGGCAGGAACGTTGGCACGCCATCTGCGACGACTGCTTTGAGCACGTCCAGCCTTGTGTCCACTACCCCGAACGTCGCCTCCGCCTGCTAATTGTCGGTCATAACCCGTCGGACCATGCGTGGAAGACTGGGTACTCCTACAGGTGAGAATGGAAGTAGGTCACGCAGACGTGGGCAGGCGCACTCATTGTTTGGGATTTTACTGTAGCAACCCGACGAATCGCATGTGGATGTTGCTGACGGGGACGCTGTCGCCTCACTCGTGGCAGGGCGTCGTGCCTTCTACGGCGAGGATTGCGGAGCAGAATATCCTGCCTCATGTTCATGGAGTCGGCTTTACCTCAATCGGATTAGAGGTTACGACACCCACCTACACTCACGTTGGAGCAATGCTTGCACAGGCTAACATTGTTTGTTGCTATCGGCAGCCTGGAAATGATGCTTCAAAATACGGCAAGGCAACAAGTACGGGCGATTCCTTTGACAAAAGAGTCGTTGTCGAGCGAAGTGTACTGACGCGTTTGCCTTGTATCTCATTTTAGTGGAGGCCTGGCGAGATAGCTTCTTTCGTAGGCTACGTCGTCATGCTGCCCAGGTCTGCCGAAGTGACCACAGCGAGGCCACAGACGTGTCTATGAAACAGGAAGATGGTGGCGAAGAAGCCCGAAAATCCAAGTGCAAGCTTGCCCACGGCCCGATGCTCATCGCGTTCTCTGGCAAGCGGCAGTTCAGCTGGTTGTTCTCACCACCTTTGTCCAAGACTGAGACCGGCAAGCAAACTAGACTTCCTCCTGGGTGGCCGCACGAGCTTCGTGGGGATAGCGAGGTTTGGGTGCTTCCGAGCTCCAGCGGCCGTGCCGCCATGACAACGGCGCAACGTACACTACCTTATCAACAGCTAGCGGAGCGCCTGCATCAGATTCCTTGGACTGCAGCGTCAAACGAACCTCAGTGCGCAGTGAAGAAAGAGTAGCATGTTCGTCTTATACACTTAACTTGGAAATCATGCTCAAGATCTCGCTTATCTGCGGCCGCTGAGATGGCTCGTACGAGAGGCAACGTCGAGTCAACTCTCGGAAGTCACTGGGAGCGTTCTCTGCGGGAGATGGTCTCAACCGCTGCGCGACCACTTCGGTCGCAATAAAAATGTCGCCCATAGTTTGCCCGCGCTCCTCCAATACACGCTCGAACAGCTTGCTGCGCGACGAAATCTCGCAGAGAATAACGCCAAGCGCGTAGACCTCAGCAGCAGCTGTGGTTTCCTCGCCCATAAGCAATTCTGGCGCCCGACTTGCGATATCTCCATGTCCATACGATCGCACAGGTACCAGGTCTGACCGAAGACTCAAGGCGTAGTCGAAGATATAGTATTTAGCACATTACACCGGCAGTATTTTTTATAACAATATTAGGGCGAAGCCCCCCCACTAGTCCAAACATGAGCGATCAGAACTCGGATTTGGGAACCTCGGAATAACCTCAGCATGTATTCTTATTCTGCTAAGTTACCCCAAGACAAGGTTGACTTCCATTATCTACGAACAATGCTGAAGCGTTGAGTGACTTCTCGAGCTATCAGCAGGTTACGTGTCGCTGAAACCATCGATCGGCGCTGAAGAAGCTCTAAACCTATTTTCCTTGTAAAATAAAGCTAAGGAAAAAAAAAAAACACTGCGTAACCTGCACTACTCAGACCGGGTCGCGTTTGCGCCCGGAGCCCTACGGTAAAGCGTCAGCTGCACATAGAACTACATCGAACTGAAACAGATAGCATGTATTTCGAATTACTCTTCAAATGCGCCAACGTCTGCTGTCAATTGAAGACGGGAGATGATCCGTGATCTTGTTTCGTTGTTTCGTGCCCTGCATTTGGCTTAACTCGAAGTCGACTCGATTGACCCAAGTCGATAACTCGCAACGTACAGAGGGATATGCTCCAATACCTCTGGATTTGAGATCACGGCAGGTTTCAATCGGAAATCGGATCTGATTTCTTTGTCTGGCAACGACAGGAGTGCGATGTAACACACCTTTGCATTGCCTACAAATGGTTGCGCAAGCCTCCAGAGAATGTCAGCATCACACTTGTGCTTCTGGGCCTTCGTCAACTGCAGAAAACAAATACGGCTATCTTTCTCGCCCGGGAACTTGCACTTGGCAACCGCATCGATCGTTTCACACAAACTATCCGCCGGGATCCAGTAATCTGCAATCGACAGGTCGACGGCCCATTCTTCCATAATTCGGACGCAATGTTCGATGCTGTCACCACTCCACTTGACCTTGTTTGCCGGCGCACAACTTATTGAGCCCTTGTCCTTATCCATGATGGTTCGCCACTCCTTCTTGTTCATAATCGTACGATCTACGTTGTCGTAGGTGCAATAGTCTATGCTAATCGGTTGTCCACGACGCACTAGTGCATGGAAATATCCTTCCAGGGCAACACCTTCGAGGCGATCATCCTTCATCCCCCGCGCAAGTCCAATGAGCTCTTCAAAAAAATTTGGCTCCATCAAACTTGTTAGGTGCCGCAACACGAACAAAGAATTTACAACGGCTTTCCACTTTGATGGTTTTACGTAGTATGTTGGATTCGAAACGTCCGCCACACC
Organism: Phytophthora pseudosyringae; assembly: GCA_019155715.1. Lineage (NCBI taxonomy): Eukaryota > Oomycota > Peronosporomycetes > Peronosporales > Peronosporaceae > Phytophthora > Phytophthora pseudosyringae. The sequence goes on from JAGDFM010000358.1 coordinate 14,985, forward strand.
CCGCATACGGAGGCGATCAATCTGCTCATTTGAGGTGCATCCACGCGCAGTGAGTAGACTTCTCGCATGCTCAGGTGTTGTGATTTTATCCAAGGCGAACTGTAGAATCTCTCTCGCATCAGGGTTCAAAAATTCACGAAGGCATCCACCTGACGCGAAATACCGATTAGCAATGTCCTCCTCTGTCGGCTCCTCGAATGCACGGGCCAGAAGCTTCAAGTCTGCTCGATTCCAGTATGGCATTAAGCAGAGCGTAACGAGAGAAAAACCTTCACTCTTCACATCAAATTGTCCCGAGGTTGCCAATAGCGTGAAATCGACAACGCGCCTCGAATGACTGGAAGAAAGACTCTCTTGATTGAAACCGTCCAGACACGGCCAGAAGAAACCTTTCGTACGGGACTTAATTTCGTCGTAGACACAGTCGTATATCTCGCCGTCGTCGCCATCCCATTGATAGTACTTTTTCTTATAGAACAAGCGCGTGGCACGCTCGCCCCGACCGCCAGAAACTGTACGGAACCACAATACTGGTTGATCGGTCGTGACGGCGACATAAAAACAGAGTAAGGCTAAGACGCAGCTCTTGCCTGTCCCAGGGCTCCCCAGTAAAACAAACTGCTTGGAGAAGACGCCGGAATCAAAGATCCCTTTAAAAATCTTGAGATTCTCCAGTACACAAACGACCTCCTTCCGCACGAAAAACTTGGAACCAGTAAAGCCAACAATGTTGCCAATCGCTTCGATGTCCTTCACTTCTCCACAGTTTTGGTAATTCCACTCAAACAACTGCAAGAAGTCTCCTTCCGTGGGTAAGGAGCCCTTCTCTGGACAGTTCTCCAAAAACTCGTCAAAATTTATCGTTTTCTTGTCTTGTGCCGTCTCCCCATCAACTGCAGCGTCTCTCTTCCTTTTCTTGTCCGAAGGCAGCACCACCAGCACGTGAACTTGCTTGGAGCTTGGAGCGTGCACTCCAGTCATCTTGAAATCCTTCAACACGTCTTCAATTGTCCACGATGACATCATCTTGTTTTCATCAATCATCTTCTTGACGACAGGATGAATCTCTCCATCATCCAGCGCCTGCGCGGCAGGGTCCTTCTCCAGCAGCCACGCGCTGTCTTTCTTCGCCAGGAAGAGCTGCAGCTGGTCTGCTCGCCCAGTGAACTTCAGCTTCGCCGCGATCACGTCCTTCAAGTCCCCCACCGACTGCCCCGCGTCGATGTCTACAGGAAAGACGCCTCCCACCTCCTCGACGCTCACACAGAAGAGCTTCACCATCTTTCCTCGAGGCGGCTGATTCTCGAATGAGAGAGAAAGGAGGGAGAATTTGTGGCATCGTACTTAGTCGGGAAACAAAGCCGTGACGAAGCGGTGTCACAAAGATGTCCGACATGAGGTACATTGTGCCACCTCAACGCCTGCTAAGAGCAGCCCAGGGTTTGTCGCCGGACGTCCGTCGACGTCGAAGATCGAAAGTCCAAACGACGTCGAGATACACCATCTGGTCACTTTTCGAAATAAGACGTGATCATTTATGGAGCGAAGCCTGGCGATCACCCCCACTTTATGCCATCCGCCGTCAGGCACGATTAAAGCAATGCCGTTCTGCTAAGAAAGATTGGCCACGTTTTGAGGTCTACAGAGGTGATACCTGATCCATTTTCGCGCCACATTTGTGCAGTGACAACGACTTCTAGCGAAGCACCACGCACGTCGGCAACTGCAGCCTCTCTCACTGATGTCTGTCGACACAGCGCTTTCGCAGGAAGAAGCTGCTCGAGATGATTGGGCAGAAGGAGATAGCAACGTTATTTACACATTTGGAGCCACGAGAAGGAGCCTCATGCACGTGAGGAAGGCGCGGGGTGGGTTGAGGTCCTTCCTCGCATTTCTCGAAAGCTCTCGTGGTGTCGATGTGCATACTTGTATGGATCTGCCGCTTGCTGGATGGGGGTTGCCAGACGGCTTGTATCTGCATTGCACAGGCTGTCCATGGCGACAGACCGTGTCCATGTAGTTAGTTTATGGTGGTTGGTGAAGAATGGTTGCTGCTGTCAGATTTAAGACTGAGCTAGTAGCTTGATGAGCAAACTCGTCGTAGCAAAGATTTCGATGGATGCAGAATGGATGGTGCTCGGACGTAGAGTAGCGAACCTTGGTGCAGATAATGAACGGTGCTCGAGGTAGTATGTCTTTCGCTTTCATGGGAAGCCTTCCGATATGGTCCATTTGCGTGGTGAATGTGGCATCCAAAGAGCTGAAACCTGGTACTCAGATACTTCGTTTTGATTGGTTATATCAAATCATTTTGACCAATTAAATGACAAAGCCGTGCCTCCGCACGGAACAGCTCTGGATTTTATAGGCTCCGAACCTCATAGTTATCAATACGGTTCAATTTGTGAAAATGCGGAAAGTTTTGATTTAACTTTCTCCGGGTCGCCTATTCTAATTGCAGTTCAGTCGAGGGTGGATAAACTACCACGTTTTCAATTTTTTACCAGTACACAATTGAAAACGTGGTAGTTTATCCACCCTCGACTGAACTGCAATTAGAATAGGCGACCCGGAGCGCGTATTGAGTAGGTAAAGGGGGTGACTAGAGGAGGCTGGGTCCCCTGGGGGCTTCAGCAGGTTATTATTGGTGATCATACGATACGGTAGATAGATAACACTTAGAATTTCATATCCCCGGGCGAATAAGATTGAGAGGAAAGTCGCCATGGTACATCCGAAGGCCAGTAAAGCGGCTTCTTCAATTCCGCTTCGCACATGAGCTATTACTACATACAGTGACTCGATTTAGTAAACTGTCTCTGAAATCTGAACTACTAGTAGTGACATTGCGTCGATCATCGTCTTATGTTAGACTATAATAATGGCAATTATACAACAATACTACATTGGACTGTGTTACATTTCGCTTGTAGACCAGTGGACGCCTTTCAAAATTGCATTAATTCTCCGCATAAGCAGATTTCAGACGTCTTATAATTATACAGACGTAGATTTCGGCTCATTAAACGAAGGGTCACTTTACCCCCTTATTGTGCAACGGCAAATATTTTATCTTTATTTGAGTATTGATCACCTTTATATGACAACTTGGCTGCATATACCCCGACCTCTCGCATTTTGCGACCTCTGTACATTTTATATTTCGAGACAAACTTTTGGGAAACGGTTTAACGCGACATTGAGTCAATTTTGGAAGGGGATCCCTAAGGGCACACCACAAAAAGTCAAGGGCACACTATTTACGAGTAATGTGTTCCACATCAGTCGAAACACAGCTAGTCAGCAAAGAAGCATCGGTCATCCAACCGCACCGCCAACGCCACGAAGTACGCGAGCAGCGCAAGCACCAAGGGCCGACCCGCGGCAGTATCCCGGCCGCATGGGCGACGTGAAGCCGAAGTAGCGCGATGTGTGAGGACCCCAAAGTCATCGGCTCGGCCTTTTATCTCATGAAGCACGTGCAAGGCCGCATTTCCAGGACCCTTCGCTGCCAACCATGAAGCCTCATGTTCAGCTCGGGGTTGGGTGCGCTGGTCAAGATGCACGAGCCGGACGACAAGAAGGTTGGACTTGCGGACTTTGGCCATCCGGAGAAGTACTACTACTGCGTGATGTACCGCTGGTGCAAGGTGGAGAAGGTCTTCGTTGGAGCGGGAGTCAAGGGGAGTCCGAGGATGGCCCAGTTGCAGCACGGCTGGAACAGAACGTGACAACATGGACGCGCCGGCGGATACTACCCGGGGCCCAAGCTCGAGCACATTCTGCCGTTCCCGATCCGCCCGCACGTGCTGCAGAACTACAAGAAGCTGCTCAAGTTCTGCACGAGTCGAATGTACCCGTTGGAGTACTTGCACATCGCACAGACTGCCAACGCTCGCGTAGACGGTCGTGTGTTGAATGTCGTGCCGACTATCCTTGAGGAGCCCAAGGTCGAAGCCAAGGAACTTCACGGCAAGAGGTTCGACGTCTGTCTATGAGTATGAGCAAGCACTTGCTTGTCGCCTTTTGAGTGCGTCATCGTGTTCGGCGTCGGCCTGGCGATAATGGCCCATCATATTGGCAGTCGTCGATACAAGCAACGGGTGGGTAGCTAAAACTCAAATTGATTCATGCTCACGCTCTGTTATTCGTTTTAATTATGCAGTATGCAAATGCAGGTCATTGGTCCAGTGGCTGGCATGACCGTTTGTCGTGTCCTGGTTGACGGCACTTGCTACAGCGTCGTTTATTAGCCGACGAAGCCTTCACCACCTCGTGCGCCGATGCAATTCGCTTCGTTTTTCTTTGGTGACTGCCTCTACCAGCGACATCTCGCGAAGCTGATGCCAGAGGTCGGCCTCGAAGCCTCTCAACTCGGAAGGGTTCCAGTACTCCGTGGATGTCCGCATCTTCCCCGATGCGTTCCTCATACCAGTGTCGATCGAATTCCACCATGCTCAACTGTGTCTTCGCTTCAATGTGTACGATGATCTCGAGGGCACAAGGTATACCCATCACGATGCGTTGGTATCGCGTGCATGGGGGCAATTGATGAGGGTGTAACGCTTCAACATACTGTTTGTGCACGATCTTTAGAACGAAGTGCGTGATCCTGCGAAGAACAGGAGCGAACAGTGTCGGAAGCGTCAGGACTTCAACTCATTCGAGTTTGAGGCGATCGGCAATGGTGTCTTCCCTCCTTTTGGTGGATCGGGTGATGCGACTATACACATCGAGCATGGTTCCTCTTGAACGCTTCAACTGACTCTTGATAGTTCTCCAGTGAGCTCCCTCCGCGATCGAGGTAACAGTGTGCCCGAAGTGGCGGTACTCGTTGACAGCGAAACTAGCGAAGCGATCCAGTTGAGGAACTTTATTCCTGTCAATGTAATCCAAGGCTTCGTGCAGAAGATGGATGGAGCATTCATCTACAGGATCTTGTAGCCATGTATAGTGCTACTCGGTCGAGGGTTCAAGGAGCTCCGTCCGCAGACTACTCCATTTCTCAGAAAATGAGTCCTTGGTCGCTGAAAAGTTACTTGCAGTACGCCACCCTTTCATCAGGGCAGTATACGCCTCACTTGACAGACCTTGTTTCTTACAGTTTGTCGTGATGTTTTTCTCGATATGCCATCTACACAGATGAACCCGAGTTGAGGTCCACATCTTCTCCAGCGCAGAAATCAATGCCGTCTCATCGTCTACAACTACCACCGTTGGAGGTCGCGACAGCACTCTGCTTAGCTTCCGAAGAGCCAAGGTAGCTGGGCTCTTGTTCGTCACTCATGAAACAGCAACCTGCCGTGAAATGGTTGCAAGTTCCTGTGACGTCAACAACATGAAGCAAAAGCATCTTGTGCTTGTTGGTACGGTACGTGCAGTCCATTAGGAGCACGTCAGGGTAGCGGCATAGCAACTGGTGACTCGATTTAGGCGAAAAGAACAGCGATACGACACGATTCAAATCATCTCGCAAGCTTTCCGATATCACAGGTTCATGTTTTAGCTTGTTATACAGAGCCACAATAGGAGTTAACCCATTTAGCGACTGCTTCCGGTACTTTGCGATGACGTTGTCGACATCCTTGTATACGACCCAATCGTATCTGTTGCGCAACTTGGCCCATATAGCTCTCGGCTCCGTACCAGAGGTACACTGCTGAACAATATGCGAAGCAACGTTGTGCTTCTGCATAAAAAAAAAACGCCGAGCGGCCGGTAAGGCTGAAATCTCTTTCTCGGACAAGAACAGATGACCCGAATGCGATTCGTAGCAGGTTGCGACGGGCCACAAATCACCACCGACATTCGCTAGCTTTGTACTGTAGTTGCAGTCTGCCTTCTTCGTCCGTAGAGCTCTTCTACCCTCGTGTGGTGTCCACCCTTCCGCTTTGTGACTTTGCTTGGCTCCACCCTGTGAGCAAATTAGTGTAACTGTGTAAGGTGTCGAGCGGTCTACACCTACCGCAAAACCTCTCTGCACTGCGTATTCCTTGAGCTGCTGTTTTGCCTCCTCTAACGTTGCTGCCACTACATCCGGCAGGGGCTTGCTGGGACACCAGTCTGCCGGAGAAAGGTTGTCCATTCTGCGCGTGGCGAAGCCAGAGTGGTCTGGTGCTAGCCTTGCTTCAACGCACGCCAAAAATAGCAATAATAGGTTAGTGAATGAAAGGGTATGAATGCACAAAGGCCTGTGCGAGCTTGCTAGGTGGCAGCCTCGCCGCGAGGAAAACCTCGTAAATAGTGTGCCATTGACTTTTTGTGGAGTGCCCTTTGGGATCCCCTTTTTTAAGGCGTCCAGTGGGGACCATACACTTCGCGGCATTTGAATTGACTTTATGCGGTTCTCCAAAAAATGATGGTATTGGTGGAGTCTAGCGTTGCAGTCACATCTCGGTTCGAGTCCTGTAGTGAGGACACAGAAGTTCCCCGCCAGGGGTTTCCGAACCGTCAAGTAAAGGCATTTTACATGACGGGATATATCAAAAATAATCTAAGTTCACACTCTTGAGTCGACACTGAGCACCGGTAAATAACTCGACGCGCTCAATCACCGTATGCGCAAACTTCTCCCAACGGTGATCATGCACGAGCGCTTTGATCTACGTAGGGTGGCACTTTTCTAAATTCGGCAGTACATGTACAATGTAGAATTTTGACGCGCCCTATAGCTCTACTGGTACTATTCAATATAGTAATTGTAGAAACATTTGTGGAATTAATAGTGACTACATAGATTGTACTATATACTTAGTACTATCACACTACTGGTACATCCCAGTCGGGTTACCGTATTCCTTCTGTGCTTACTGACACCCATATACACGATTTGAATGGTACACTACTACCGACCAGAAAAGTTCTCTGGATTTATTCCAGAGTTGTTACGGCAATCGTACTGGGGGGCCTCAGACTGCTCACTACATACAGTATATGTATGCCTCTCCAGGAGGTTTGACTATGTTGCTTGTAACATTAGTACACATTCAAAATAGTGATTGTCGTGAATTCGTGCAACACCATAGCACTTAGCCGAGCACTTACAGCTCCCCACACCGTCCTCATTACATAGAGTACTTGCCAAGCGGGCTGTCTGGCCGTCCACACGGTGCTGCTTCCTCTGCTACTACAGACAATCCTCTCGGCAGTGATATCCCAGGAAGTGATACCCTGGCTAGTGCAGGGGCTAAATACAAGCCAAGTCAAAGCGATCTCTATCCCAGTTACTGCTACGAAATACACGAATATCACTATTTAAAGTTTGTTAACTAAAGGATGTGACCATTCTGTCCAGGACGACTCAAAAATGTCAGCAGCGGGTACTTTGCGTGCAAGCGGCCCAAACTCGTCCATAATTCCGACCTCCACATCTGGCAGCTTGTAATCGCACGCGAGGTAGTCATGCAGACCCGTGTGCTTCCAGCTCCTCTGAAATATCAAAGCTGGCTGTAGTAACTTTTCGGAACACTACGAGGGAATTCCTGGCAAACCAAAGCTCTGTTGATGGTTTGGAGATACCACTCTAAGTGATCGCTTCCTCTAGCGGTATTGGCGGCTTGTGCCGGCGACTTCTCCGTCAGCGCCTTCTGTAAAAGCTCCTTCTGCTAACGACCTCTCTGTCGGTCGCGCAGTGGTCTCTACGTCTACTCTATCCTAATACCAGCTTGGCGACGTCTGTCCACGGACGTCGCCCGGACACAACAGTCTACACTCCACGCCAATTATTGACGTACGCTGACATTGTATACATTTGTTGCTCCCAACATGTCCAGTGCAGTCCGCGTCAATTTTTCCCAGCGGATGCTGGATCTAAACACGAAAATAGCGTTTATTAAATGCCGCAATAATGCCAGCATCCTTAGAGGTTGCAATATACTGGTAGTGTTCGGCGGTAGGAATACGACCTCAACGTTTTTCAGCCCAGAAGCGTCGAAACCGCCATGTTTGGTTGCATCAAGAAGCAGCAGACACTTCCGGTGCTACTGCCTAAACGGTGCGTCCTGCTTGGTAGCCCACTTGGTGAATACATCCATGCTTTCGCACTGTTTCGTATAGTTGTACCACTGAATAGGCACACCTTCCACTACATGTAGTGATTTTAGATTGTGATAAATTGTGCCTTCCCCGACACTATCAGTACACTATTGTATCGTATGTACCGTTATTATTGCACAACGAAAGGTGCCAACCAAGCCAACATCCGCAAGGCGGTCTAGTACGACCTGTGTGGCCACAAACGTGGCGTACGCTACGATGCCAACATCTTGTGCCTTGATAAGTGTTCCCCACTGCCAGTGCCGTGCCACCAGCCTCAAAGCCATCGTGTTAAAACGTGCCCATTCGACGCGCGCTCGGTTCAGCTGCAAACGCTCTAGAACACCATCACGGCACCCGCAGAGCTCCACAAACACTTGGACCTCGTCTCTGCTCAACTGGTTGGTGAAGGAGCACGCTCGTCGCCACCGCCGCCAGCTTCTGAGCGAGATACACCTGTTCGCTATGAAAGTGTCGAGCACTCTCGGATCTTTACCCCGCAGCAGAATCTGTAGAGCGGTAAGACACATACGCTACTTGACATATATTACGTAGTAAGTGGTTGGTTGGACGACGACGAAATAATGCGGTACAGTAGTCACGTTCGCACTCATTGGATGCGTTTGGCAAAGACTTAGTTTAGTGCGTAGCTGCAAGAAGCATTAGCAAAGGAAATGGACACTCTATTTTATCATCTCGTAGCGGAAACTGTGCTCCTTCTAACCTCCAAAACAATCACTTGACCTTGTTGCACGTCGATCTCGCTCGTGAGAGACGACTGAGAAATACTGGTGGTGTCAGCGCTTGCATCAACGGACTTCCAACTCGATACATGCAACCAACATAATCCTAAATCCAGAGCTTCCCCGTGTGCCAGCACGGCATTGTGGTATACTTTCTGTTTCACACTGGCACTGTCAGTTAGCACATAAGGTAAAACGGTACAACAATTGCTGAGTTGTGATTGTCAGTAATGAGTGCCCGTCAGTAAGCACAAAAGGAATACTGTACGGTACTGCCAATCCCTTGTTACAACGAAGAAATCCTAGGTACATGCATGATGGGAAAGACTATTAACCCTTTCGCGGTAAAATGACACATTTATCGCCCTTTTACTATATTCGCAAAATACGGTGTGAAAGTAGGACCTACAAAGGCGCATTCTGTGCCCTTTTAACTTTGAAGCCAACCGACGCTATTCTGCTTTGTTTCTACCAATCATAATGGATGGTTCAGGCGTGTGCGCAGATCTGACTGGTAAACTATCGAGCCACGTCGGCAGAATCACTTAATTTATGGCCATAAACCGGATATCCCTATCTTGTTTTTATCTTACCATACCAGACCTCCCTCTTTCAGCCACTCAGTGCCAGTCGTTTTACCAATACAAACATTCAGATACATGCACCAACAGCGGCCGCGATGTCATAGTAAGTTCAAGTCACGCGAACCTCTTCCTGTTCGTCCCCCATGCGCACCAACTTTCATGACTGGGAGGGCAAACAGCTAGTCCAAATTGCGCTAGAGTTCGAGAACGAAGCGATACGAGTAATATGGACGTAAGTGACGCGTCGCATGGCGAGGTCAAAGCAGACTTCCCGCCAGCTCCGGTTGCGGCTTGCAAGTCTCAAGCGTACATACAGAAAGACAGTGAAGAACTCCCCTCGATGCTTTTTTAGTGAGCCTGCATCAGGACAGCGCTTGCTTTCATCGAGGAGATGCCCACCTCGCGCTACGACTCACCGCTCATGACATCCTCTCCCTCCACCTCCAGCAAAGAAAGCAACGGCGCAGCAGTCACGACGGGGGCTTTCGACCTCGCCAGGTGTGGAGGGGGCAGCAGTGGAGGGGCCGGTCGGTGCAGCGGTGGAGCTGTCGGCCGAGGCAGTGGCGGAGAGAATTGTCGGTAGAACGGTGGAGCGGTCAGTGGCGGAGGGAATTGTCGGCGCAACGGTGGAACATTCGGCCGAGGCAGTGGCGGAAGGAATGGCCGGTGCCCTACTGGTGCAGTCTGTGGATGCTACAGCATTGCTCAAATTGCCGGACGCCATACGTGTTCTCGCGTCCATTTTTAGCGAAGTCACTGTCAATGACATTCGCCAGGAGGCTGAAGAACCAAGAACAACGCGGGAGAGTTACTGCCGTCTGATGGCGCCGACATGCTTGCCGTAATGGAGCCGCTGGACAAGCACGATGTGTTTCTGGACGTCGTCGCAGGAATAGGCAACGTTCTGGCTGAAGTTGCGCTGACAACGAAGGTCAGCAGGTGCATCGGTGTTGAAGTCCGAGCTGATGTATGCTCGCTCGCGACACGGTATATTTGGCAGCACGCCGATCCCTATCCGCTTCTTCGAAAGGTGACTACGAAGGCTGCGGATGTGCGGAACGTACTGCTTTCGAGTCAGGCTCCTACGGTCGAGGCTACGTTTGTCTTCGCAAACTACTTCTTGTTTGAGGAAGCTGCTGAGCTTGTTGTAGCTCAAGAGCTAAGCGCAATGCCTCAAGCTCGCTTCGTTGCGTCAGCTTCACTGTTTTGTCCTAGGCACAGCATGAGGTGCACGCAGCCATTTACGCTCGCTGGAAGCTTACACGAGAACTGAAGGTAGAATGCAGTTGGAAGTCAGCTTTGACGTATCTCTATATTGACACAAATATGATAAATGTCCTCTCGCACATGTATGCATCCATACCCTGGTGTCCATGTCCAGCAGCGACTTACCCACCACCTCGTCCGCACCAGTGCCCGCCGCCATCTTGACCAGCCCGACGCACGCGTGTCCTCGGCCGGCCGCGGCTCGCCAACCCTTAGTAGCTAGGCTCTGACAGCAGCTCAACTCCGTCATTGCCGCCGTGGTGACGCTGACCGCCAGCCTCACAATTCGCGCACCCAATCGTCGCAGTCGGCGTCCAGCAGCAGCAGCAGCACCTTCGCTCAGCAGAAGCTCGCACGCAATCGCCGCTGGCACCAGCTTAGTCACCAGTCACCAGCTTAGTCACCAGTCCGCGCCAGTGTAGCAGCTCGTGTATCTCGTCCATGGGAACAGTTCACAAGTAACACCAATGCGGTTTAGGCACCAGCGTGAGCTGACAAGAGCTGCATCAGCTCAATCACGGCATAGCACCGGTATGAGCGTTACAGGAGAATTTGACGCACGACATCGGGCTTTGAGGCGCATTGACTTGGCTCAAGTAGGTCGGGGGTGGTAGCATCGATTCCAGTCATAGCGGGCTTCAACTGAGCTAGCAACGAACCCCGACGGATATTCCCTTTCGTTTTGAACAAATTCTGGGGCAAATAAGACTTGTGAAATTTATCCCAGCAATTCCATGATTGCTGTGGGCACATCCAGGCCGTTGGCGGTTTTTCATTGACTTCTCGGTATGTACACATTATGTGTAAGACAGTATGTTGTCACCTCCGTCGGGTAGCGATCTTCCCAGAGACAAATTATACATCTGCGTCGCTTCCTGCTCTTCTTGTCGTGAATTTGCTTTGAAGCAACGGCAGTACACCGCCGGAGAGGACTGCCGGCGCTTCGGTCCGACCGTCGAGTTGGCGTTATACCGGAATCTTCACCACCCCTCAAGTCGATATTTTCGTCTAACACACGGGCTCCGTAGAGCATACGGCCCTCGCTCGGAGCTTCGGCCCACTTACCGTTGATGAGCTCGCTAGCCAAATTCATAACAAATTGCCGATGCGGGTCACGCATTGTTTGTTCTGGTTTTGCTAATCGGCGCGTCAAGTACGCGTTCGAACGTGCTATGTCGATCATGGCGGGGGCAAGTTTCTTATGCCATCGCTTGTACGAGTGGCCATCTGCGATAGAAAACCTGCCTCGGATCTGATCCAATCTGTCTACGCCTTGCATGTTCTGGTTGTACTCACCAATACATGTTGGAGCAAAATATTCACCCGTTGCATTGCCTACCATCCTGGTGACAGGTGTAATAGTAGATGCGTCGGCATTTGACACCATGTTGACGACGTCGCCGTCGCACCACGAGGCAGCAATCTTACTGTAATCACGATAGATTGCGTGGCGAAGGTCGCCACGAGTACATTTCGTGTCGTCGAGGATCGTGTGACGTGGGAAGTGCTTACTGTTTGATTTGATGGTACCCCGGGCGTACAGACCTTTGAGCTCAAGCTCTTGAAGCAGTTGGACTGAAGTGTAGTAATTGTCCATGTTGACGATGCATTTCGTGCCGAACCACGGTCTCACGACCTCCAGTACATGCTGGCGAATCTTCGACACCTTATCAAATTCTGTCCGCAGCGACTGCGCTTCATCATGCCCAACAATCTCCAACATCACATCGATTACAGTGCAGCTTGTAGATGAGTGCGATCCAAGTAGATGAGCAGCAGACAACGTAGAGTCGGAAATGATACTTCCCTGTTGGCTTCATCGGGTTGAATACAATCCTGTGCCTTCCTTGTCGAGACCGACACGCTACACTGGCTTCATCCAAGGTCACATTCCGCCCAACCTTGATGTAGAGGCCGCCAGTGGTTTTCAGCAAATTCAGCAGAGGTCTAATTCGAGCAGCAGCGTAGCGATCCAGCGTGGTTGGTACAGCATTGAAACTCAAACAGCGTCTCAGCAGTTTGTACCGATTGAGGGACATCAAACTATCTAACGAGACTGAGCTTCCGCCGAATATCATATCTTCCGGTTGCTGGCCCCAGTAGTTTGCATATTCGCCTTTGTCGTTCAACTCCATGTAGAACATGATGCCTAGGAAAGCCATCAGCTCAGCGAGTGTGAACGGAGTTGAAACTTTGACATCATTTCCGTTCGTATCAACGAGTTGATCATTGCTAGCAAGTGAGTTCGGTGGACATTCATAGTTTCCTTCTCGAGGCGCATCTTGACGGAGACCGCTCATGAGCTCGAATCCTCGTCTTCTGTCAGGTCCAAGGTGGGAACTGCTTCATCCGAGGAAAATGTCTCTAACGCAGCCAGGTTTCCCTCTGAAATATAAACGCCACTGTACAGTGGATTATTAGCAATCAACTAATTCAGCGCACTCCGCACCAAATCCGGCCGAACTTTTGCGAGCAATTCATCTCGAGGGTGCTTTGATCGCAACAGTACAACACTACACTCACTAATTGGTATTGGCAAGGACAACGTTACCTCACGTACACCCTTCCAATAGCTTACGGCATTGCCTCGTGTAAATTCTAGTGGATCGCTATACAAATTAATGCACGTAGTGAACGACACGCCTAGTCCGATTAGTCTAGACTCCAGCCAGTTTAAAGTGGTCTATTTATCTGGCACTGGGAAAATGCGAAAGCCACTTGCTCGGTAAAACTTTGGCGTATCTCCTTGCAGCAGCGACGTTTTGCAGCGGCAACAGAGGAACACGTACTTTGCATCGGTAGAGACGAAACAATGGCCTCCGAAATGACCTCCCATACACCTGCCTCACTTCGAAGTGGTGCGAAGTACTTACTCGCCGGTGCGAACCGGTTCCGTATTGAGCGTATCGACTTAGCCAGCACTCCACAACTACCGCAAATACAAAGGAATGGTTCGTCAATTGCAGCATAGAACGCTGCATACACAAAACGGTTTTAGTAGCGACACTCGTTGGTCGACCAGCTGCTGCACCTCCTTACCATCTGCGTTGGCTTCTACCACAGTTAGATCGTCAGTGTCAAAATGTCGCCGCCTTTTTTTCTCGCCCTTACTGGTAGCTTCTGGGTGTCAGCATTCCGTAGCTGTGTTTCGATAGAGCGTTGATTCCTTGCACTAGATCCCTGCTCTTCTAGGCATTTCAACGATGTTTGTGGGCGTCTTCGCTTTCGGGGACACCGCGGAGAGCAATTTCTTGCTATTAGCTTTAGCGTGGCATTCGCCACTTTTGACACGCATGCTAGTGACTTCACCATCTTCAATAGAATAGTGAGCAATGAGCTACTGACACATTTTTTCAAACGGCGCCACTCATCTCGCATAAAACTTTGAAACACGACACTTACTAGAGCAGGATGGGGCAGCCGTGACAATGGCTTCAACCCCATCGACTCGTAACGCTCAAACGTACTTCCACGAATTGGAAGTTTAATGCTACCGCCTGCATCGGCGCCGACCAGCATACAACCACGCTCGCCAATGCCAGAATTCACTACATAACATTGCCGTCCCGCTAGCTACCGTTCAAAGCGCGGCCGCCGCACATAAAGTCAAACAACCGTAGGCCTATGTGAAAAATACCCATTCCCACTATTTGATACGGCAACTACACCCACGATGCCGCTCCACGCCCTGTTCCAACGGCATTGACACGAAACGCACTAGCATTACAACGCCACCATCACATCGAAGAACCCATAGTGATTTCGAAGCAGGGAAGGTACTGTCTGCATCGCCACGCTCACCGATGCGTCAATGCACAACAACACCTTGACGTACAGCTAGATATCGTTCAGAGCGCGACCGCTGCACATACAGCCAAACTACCACAGGTTTAAGCCAAAACTGTAACCACTAATTATTGCGACAACTACACCATGCGTCCTGCCCCAACGGTATTTTGAAACGCACGAGCGTTACGACCCCACCATCACCTCGATGAATCCATACCGCATTCAAAGCCGGAAAGCTACTGCCTGCATTGGCGCCAACCTCACCAATGTATCCATGTACTACCAGTGCAGAACCACACTCACTAGTGTATCAATGCGCTACATCACCTCGCTGTGCTGTTCATTATCGTATAGGGATCGACCTCAGCACATACCGGCAAACGGCTTAACCAAAGCATGTCCACCTTCGCTGTTTGCTACGCCAGTTTGCAATACAGTAGTTGCACGTTCCATTGTCGTTGTGCTGCATGAATTCTGGCTCGATCATGAAAGATGATCCCTGAAATCTACTTATACAATAACTGGAGTCGCTTGTGATGAAAACCGAGAAACATGAAGGGGGTCAACGAGAATTTGTGTATTGCATATTGATCCAGAGCAAAGACCTACAGCATTAACCCAACGCAACGCGGTTAGCACAAGTGCATCGCTTTGGCTGTTCAACTTCGTGACAGTTGCGATTATTGAAGTAAAGCAACAAACACATTACGCACCGAACAGTCATGCGCCAATCGATCGTACTTGAAAGTGAATTCGTCTCCATGTCTAATGTCTTCAAGAGCAATCAGTCCACGACAAATTTCCCCACAGACATCCCATCTCTGCAACTCGGAATTTGGGGCGCAGCTATGGTTAGCAAATCTTGCCAGTGTGCCCTTGCTCCGTTCATCGATAACTTCACGCGATTTCAGCGCCACTCCGTAGTAGTGCCGTGCCCCAACCGACGCCTGCGCAACCAACCCACCAGCTGAGATTTGTTCTTTCAGTATGCGTCTAGTTGATGCTTACCTTCTCGCGTTGCCTATACTCCACGCTCGAGATCATCTCACCTGCATATTGAATGACGAACTCGCCGTTCAATATGCTCTGGTCAGCAACCAGGGCAAACCCTTTCACACCAGAATACTCCAGTATCAGCTGAGCCGAATCACCGCTTTGAAATTGCTGGTCACTGCACATTCTGCCGCTGGAACAACAACCCAGTACACACTCCACTTGCATCTGCAGGAACAAAGGTCTTTAACAAAAAAGTGGCCTTAATTAGTAGCTAACCTGTACTTACGCTTCATTATCCACAATCGTGCTGATAGGTAGCTTCTCGAACAACTTGTGCTTCACATGAACAGCGAGGAATTTAATCTTGTCTTAATGGGTTAGCATATCGCACCAGATAAAAACACACCTCCCCCAACTTGTGCCGATATCGATGAACGTACTCGTTTTGAACAACCGGCTCGAACTCTGCATAAGCCTGCACAATCGATCTTTGCTGATACAACTAAAACCATCGTGTGGCAACGCCACTAAACTTACAAACCAAATAACAGCAACTACCGTACCAGCGATCCGCTATACCGTACTTGATTAAACCTGTCGCCTTCACAGCCCTTGAAGTAATATTCCAACGGTCGTTGAGCAAAGCGCTTCTTCGGCATATCAGCCAGCAGGCAAATCGGAACATGGCCCGACTGTCCGTTGCTACCGGATTTCCCAGCTGTGTATCAATGGTGCATCCAACGCCTAGTTTATAAGGTTTCTCATTGAATACGGTTAAGAAAGAAAAGATTAAGACGACTGGGAAACAAGCCACCACAGATTCCTTTTGTGTATCTCGCTTTATTCGGACTTACATGCAACCGAGTTGCAAATACCAAATGCAGTAAAATGCTACCGAATATCCACGTGCTATTATTCATCTTCAAGTTGTTTATTCTTCCTACAGCACTAGTGAAACTGGGTGACACTATCGTTACTCTTCATCTTCATCCATTTCGGCGTCGTGAGCACCGTCGTTTAGCATCGCACGCTTGGCAGTGGTGAAATCAGAAACTCCTGAATCAGCCCCGGGTTTCGCGCGCCGATAGCTTGCACACTACCTTGCAAGCGGTTGTGGTAAGACTGAATTGAGTAGGCTGTCTTGAATTCATACAATCCGCCGACGTGAAAGTGAGGCTTCCCAGCGGTGCGGTTCCTTGGATCCCAGACCGTCAGCGTGAACGCGCGTGCATCACTACGTGATTTGTCCATCTTCGCCGACTTGAGTCCGTAGGCCTTCATATGCGTCTGCATGCATCCTTCCACGAGCGTCAAGCGAGTCCCTTTGTTGTTGTCGATCCTCTTGAACGCCACCACACACATCACCACGGTCACGTTCACAGACCCGGTCGGAGGCTCCGCTTTTGCAAAGTCACGGATCTTGTCGACAGACGCATAGACGTTCATCTGCTCCTCGGCTTGCTACTCGCGCAATTCTTCAGCCGCTTCCGCCATGAGTCTCATAGATTCAGCTTCGTCATCGCTAATGCCGCGTCCCATCCCGATGTATGTTCTCCCACTGATAGCCAGCAAATTCAAAAGTGAGCGCTACCCCTCAGCTATTCATCGGTACGCTCTCACTCTCTCGAATCCGCCCTTCCAAAATATCGAACGCTTTTAGCAGTTCCCCCTCCGCCAGCTCAAATCATCTTGACCAATACCTATCCCAACAGTATTACTGTGAAACGCAAAAACGTTATTACGACACTATCGATGCCGCCCAGCGCACAACCATGTTCATCAATGGCTCAATGCAATACATCATATTGCCGTGCCGCTCGCCATTGTTCAAAGTACGCCGGCCGTACATGCAGCCAAACGACTACAGCCCAAACATAAACGTGTCCAAATCTACTGGTTGCAGTAGCATCTACACCATGCCGCAGCACCACACCCTGCTCCAACGGCATCGACGCAAAACGCACGAGCGTTACAACGACATCGTCACTTCGAAGTCCTTCGAAGCCATAATCAACTGCCTGTGCTGATGCCGACCAACACACAACCACGCCGAATGCATCAATGCACTACATCACTTTGCCATGCCGCTAGATGTCATTCAAAGCGCGACCAGCCAAACTACAAAAGTTCGGAATCCAAACTTGCCCATTTCTACTGGTTGCCGCGGCAAATACACCATCCTGCAGCATCAAACCCTATCCCAACCCGTGCACCATAGCATACCAGCACGCCGCAGCAATTTACACGCATGTTGTCTACAGCACTCACCCCGCCCTCCCAATGCACGGCAGGTCTACTTGCCGCACGCCATAGCCGTTAGCCACACTGCTCAATTCACTCGTCCAATGCATGGCAGGTATGCTCGCCGCACGCCACAGTCTGCTTGCCGCTGTGCTCGATCCTCGCGCCTAATACACAGCCATTCTGTAATGGGGTTACATTCGGGTAATATGGTTACCCTCTTGAAAGTGATCATATCTCTTTCTACATGGTTACATTTGCCATTAGGTCCTGAGAGCCACTCAATCGTGAGCTCTGGGGCATTTGTATAGGTTTCATTACAGGTATCTAGTAGTTTGTATTGCAGGCCAAACTACAGCCCAATAAATGTATCCAGTCTTAATTCTACCTTCTTTGGTACTAGTCCCCTTTAGGTCAGGGACTAAGTGAACTACCGTTCACTGAGAGTTGGTATAAACTCCCTAGCACACAGTTTCTCTGTGCAACGTGCTCGTGTGACAGCCAGTCACACTTGGCAGCAATTGTAGTCATTCCCACACCTACGCGGGTGGATTGAACTACCTGAATCCTCTGTGGTCTCTAAGAAAGTGATCCACTATGGACCGGGGAGCGTTTCCTCATTTGACCGATGCTCAGTCCGAGAGGTTGAGCTCGCGATGGACGCGGCCCTACTCTCGGACAAGCGACTTCGCGTCGGCTTTGCGCTCTCGCATCTCAGCGATCGAGCCAAGAGCTGGGTGTACACGCAGGAAGCGATGTCGCCTGGATGTTTCACATCCTGGGCCCACCTGTGTGATAAGCTGCGAGCCGTTTTCCTTCCGGATATGAGTATCGTCAGCGCTCACGCTTCCTTGCCTGCAAGCAAGGGAAGCGTAAGCAGAAGTACATCGAAGAGATGCCCAAGCTAATCGCATCTCTGGTGGGGATCCCCCTACCTGAACACATTAAGGTGACTGTGTTCATGGACGGACTCCGTGTGGGCCCTGCTCGCACGCAGTTGTTCCGCGTGCAAGTCAGCACCCTGGAAGAGGCAATCCAGATCGCTCTTCACGAGGGGTACAGCCACAAGCAGGCTCGTATTCCCACCCCGGCGTGGGACGGCCACGTAGGCCCGAGCAGTAGCTCCGCCAAGGCTGCTCCGAATGGTCCAGTACCGATGGACCTGAGCTTGGCCGAGCATAACAATAGTTGCTGCTATGGCTGCGGCAAGCTGGGGCACATCCAAAGTTTCTGTCCTGCAGGACAAGGGAGGAAATATCATTACAAGCCCTTTGTTCTAAAGAGGCGCTAGCAGAAGCCGCGACCCAGGGGTCAGAGGAACGCAGGACACCAGTAGGGGCGGGGCGCCCTACAGGGAAAGTCCTAAGCCTTCATGGGCGGTGCGCGGGCAGCGCGCACCATGAAGGCTTAGCCCCTGAGAGTCTCTGTACTCTCGAACAGAAGAACGGCAGCAGCGGGCTGCTCGTAGTACACGCACGTGTACGGGGATACTACTATCCCTTCCAAGTTTTGATAGACTCTGGGGCGTCGAAGAACTTCGCACGCCGCCAGACAGTCGCTGGTAATAGCGACAGGTTTGCCGATGCTCTACGCGAGAGCAAAGGCAAAGGGCTGGTCTCCGTGAGACTGGCCAATGGTACGGTTGTAGACGTACCGAAGTATGCATAGACCTTGCTGTCAAATTCGACGACTTTGACAGCACAGAGCAATTCCTCGCTCTTAATATGGACAAGTACGACTTGATCTTGGGCATGCCGTGGCTCGAGAAGCACGAGCCCTGGATTGATTGGCGCGGCAAGGCTATCGGGGCCAGCCGACCCGCCGTTTCTGACAGAGCATTGGTGGGTCATGTTCCCACCTCTGCCAGTAACAAGGGGCTTGTAAGGCACGCCGCGACGCGAACGCGTCTGAAGGGTTTATGGGAGCCACTGAGGTATTCGGTGGGCTCCCTGAAGATGCTAAGTCAGCACCTTCCGACGTCGTACGTCGTGAGGCCGTGAAGGCCACGATG
This sequence comes from Phytophthora pseudosyringae, assembly GCA_019155715.1. NCBI lineage: Eukaryota > Oomycota > Peronosporomycetes > Peronosporales > Peronosporaceae > Phytophthora > Phytophthora pseudosyringae. Next base: position 34,649 of record JAGDFM010000358.1, read on the forward strand.
CCGGTGGCGCTGGACAGCGCAAACCGGGTGGGTAACATAGGTCCACCAGTGGGTAACATAGGTCCATCAGCGGGTAACAGAGTTCCGCTTCCAACAAGATCCGCTCAGGAGGTTGCTACATGCGCCTCTAGTGCGGGTAACATAGTTCCACACGAGGTCGCCTAGACTATAACTGAAGATGAAGACGCACGATGCGCTTCCTGGGTGGGTAACACAGTTTCACACGAGGTCGCTCAGACGATAACTGAAGAGGAAGACGTGGAACCCGCTTCCTGTGTGGGTAACACAGTTCCACACGGGTCGGTAAGACTCCTGATGCCGCCGTTGAGGCATCATCGGACGTGGGTAACATAGTACCACGTCGCCGTCGTCAACGTTAACGACATCGACACCAGCATCGCCGAACGTCTGGTCTGGGGTCATCTCAGACTGAAGTCGCCTCGCGCGACTCGGAGCCGAAGGCCAAGGCTCCTCAGACGAGGCCTAACGAGGAGTGTCATCACGTCTTCGACGGAGTGACCGGTTTAAAGATCAAGGCAGGCGCTGTCCATTTGGAGGCACTGTCCGAGGTAGCGGAACTGCTAAACCCTCGAAGAACTGCCGATGGGCGAGTTCTTGGCCGAGTTAAAGGCCGGAGAGATCGTGGAGATGGTGCTCATACGATCTGAGCCATCTCCGGAAGAGTTGAACTCTTCGTCCGTCATGGACGAGGATGTCCTAGAGGACATCGATAAGCGGCGCGCGGCGCGCTATGGTTCTGAAGTACTCAAGAACCCGGAGGATCCCGTGTATCCTCTGATAACAGAGTTCAGTGGCGTGGTGTCCAAGGACCCACCGTCCAGACTCCCACCCGATCGGGGAGTCAGGCATGCGATTGATGTCGTGCCAGGCACAAAGTACTGTGTCATGAGACAATGGCATCTACCTCGCGAGCAGTGCGAGGTCATTGATGCCTTCTTCGCCGCGAAGATAGGCATGGTGCGGGAGTCCAAGTCCCCGCACTCGACGCCCACCTTCTGCGTTCGTAAGCCGAACGGGAAGTGGCGTCTGGTTCATGCTTTCAACATGCTGAACAGTGCAACGATACCGGCACAGACGCCGATACCGCGCAAGGATGTTCTTTTGAACAACATGGCGGGCTGTACGTTGTACAGCGCCTTGGATCTGGTAGATGGGTATTTCCAGATCCTGATGCGCGAGAGCGACATCCCACTCACAGCAGTGAGTATATGCTATGGGAATGGCTGGTGATGCCACAGGGACTGTCAAATGCCCCAGCGACGTTCAATCGCCTGGTCATGCAGTTGTTCCGACCATTGCGTGCGTTCACGCAGATGTACTTTGACGATATATTCGTCCATAGCCGTGTCGAAGGAGGCAAGACGGCTATCGAGGTGCATTTGGTACACCTCCGTCGAGTGTTAGAGATCATGAAAGCCAATAAGCTCTATGCCAACATCGACAAGTGCGTGTTCGCGACCGAGGAGATCAAGTTCCTCGGCTGCTTTGTCGGTCGCGCGGGTGTGCGGAGAAGGTCAAGTCCATTGCGGCTTGGTTGACTGCTAGGTCACAGAGGGACCTTCGCAAGTGGTTGGGCTTGGCCAACTGCCTGCACAAGTACAGTGCTGGGTACACCGAGATGGCTAGGCCCCTGTCGAAACTCCTGAAGAAGGACACCGACTGGTTGTGGAAGCAGCCACACCAAGATGCATTCAATGGCATCAAGAGGAGCCTCCAGAGAGCTCCTATCTTGGTATTGCCAGACGAGTCGAAGTCGTTCAGCGTCGTCTGTGCCGCATCCGACTATGCAATCCGTTGCGGACTGTTCCAAGACGACGATGATGGACACGAGCGTGTGACCTCGTTCCAGTTCAGGCAGCTAAAGGCTGCCGAGCGGAACTACCCTGTCCATGGCAAGACGCTCCTGGCTATGAAGTACGCCATTGTCAAGTTTAGGATGCACCTTCTGGGCGCAAGGCCCTTTGTGATCTACGCGGACCACGCGTCCTTGCGGACGGCCACCAACTCGCCGCATCTGTCTCAGCGGTGGTGCGCTGGCTGTCCTCCTTCACGGAATACACATTCCGCGTTGAATACAAGCCGGGCAAGCTCAACGTGCTTGCCGACGCGTTGTCGCGCAGACCCGACTATGAGCTGGCTCACATCAGTCGGGTTACGTCGGATCTGTACGATCGGATACGCATGGCGTATCAAGAGGACGAGATGCTCGTGCCTCTAGTGCGGTACCTGACCGCCGGCAAGGATGCCAAGGCCGACTGGTTGTCGCCACGGCAGAGGTCCCGCCTCCACCGATATGAGGGGGCAGATGGCCTGCTCCGCTATCGGGTGGAGCCCAGTGATCCTCCTCGTGCCGTTGTTCTAAACGACGAGGATCTGAAATACGACATACTTCAGGAGGCGCACGATGCGCCTGCCTGTGGCCATTTGGGTCGAGAGAAGACCTTCCATTCGGTATCTCAGTCGTTCTGGTGGAACCACATGTACAAGTGGGTTGCACCTACGTCAAGACATGTGAAACATGTCAGCGTGTGAAGCCTGCAGGCCACGCATCGGCTCCTTTACAGAGCCTGCTAGTACCACTGGAGTGCTGGAAGTCGATGAGTCTCGACTTTGTCGTCGGCTTCCCAGCCGACGACCGCGGCAACACCGGTGTTTTGGTGTTTGTGTGCCGCTTGAGCAAGATGGTGCATCTTGCTCCGATACGGTCACCGGAGAACAGGCCGCGAGGCTGTTCCTGGATCGTGTGTTCCCGCTAGCACGGTCTTCCGGAGACCATTGTCTCTGATAGAGACCCGCGGTTTACCGCTGCGTTTTGGAAAACGCTGTTCCAGCTATTGGGAACGAAGTTGCTTATGTCAACTACTGACCATCCACACCAACAGTCAGACGGAGCGCGTTAACCGCGTCCTTGAAGACTCTCTGCGCAGTGTCTGTGCTGAAGCACCAAGGACGTGGGCAGCACGGCTGCCCATAGTTGAGTTTGCACTCAACAACGCAGTGTATGCGTCAACGGGATACACCCCGTTCTGCTTGAATGGGATGCGTCATCCCCTGGTGCCGCTCACTTTACGTGTGGACACCGAGGCTTCAGTCGTAAGTGGGGGAGAGGCTTGGAAAGCGCTTTCCTCCCAGGTCTCAGAGGTGAGACCGGCCAGATTGAGCAAGGAATTGGCGTCGTTTGTTAACGACAGGCTGAATGTTATCAGCCGGGTTAGAGACGCGATGGCGTCGGCCCAGGACAGGCAAAAGGAGTACTCTGACCGACGTGGAAGAGGAAACTTAAACGTGTTTAATGAGGCGGATTTAGTTCTCCTAGATACGAGGAATCTACCTCTAAACACTGTTAGTGCTGTCGGCAGCAACAAGCTGAAGCACAGGTTCATTGGACCTTTCGCGGTCCTGTGTAGGCACGGAGCTGCCTACACGATCATCTTGCCTAAGTTGATGACGGCGAACCCGACGTTTTATGTGGGTCGTCTGAAGCGGTGCCACGACACACAGGGGCAGGTTGCCCCGCAGGAAGCGGCGGGTAGCCACCAGGAGAAGGGTCGACTACGTCCTCGAAGCGAGAATAAATCTCAAACACAGGGTGCCTCTGATGAGCGGTCGGATAGTCCGGCGGTCCGTAAGTCCGTGGCGCATACGCTGGAGCCGCGTGCGCCGAGCCCCCGTACGAGCCATACTGATACGGCTGGGAGTAAGCGTACGGCTGAGCCTCCCGATAAGGCGCTCGGCCAAAGACCTGGGCCTGGAAGTCATGGAGCTGACGCCCCAGGTCTTCGACATCAGAGGTCAGAGCGCGGCGGTCGACCCGCTCATGGAGATCGTGAATCTCCCGCTCAAGCGTATGGACGTGGCGACGTAAGCACCGAGCTTTCCAGAGTGGGCAGCCGCCTGGCCACCAGGCCCGAGACCAAGTGCGATCTCGAGAGCGTACATGCAATCGCGGAGGAGACGGATACCCTCTTGTTGCAGAGCAACGACCTGGTCTGTCGGCCCCGCAGCCGCAGTCCTCGGAGTCCCCCTCACGTGTGGCTCGGACTCATAGTCGAGCGAGGCCTCCACCGGCCTTCCTCGACCGTGGTGGTGAGCTGCATTACCACATGGAGCAGGTCCACCAGGAGCGGCGGCGCCGTGGAGTCTGCCAGCTCCGTATGGAGTGGTGCGGGTATCCGGCGTCTGAGAACACGTGGGAGCCGATCGATCGGCTCCAGGCAGACTACGCGAAGGCTGTCACGATCTGGGAACAGAAGAACTATCAGCTACGTAAGTAGTCCGCGTCTTTTTAGCCGTCCTATGGGATACGGCTCCTGACGATTGGAGACCGTATCCGCGCTGAGCAGCACGCTTAAGTCCCTCGACCTCGGAATGAAGCTTGCGCTTACTCACGATATGAGCGAACTCGATTCGCAGATCGCGCTGGTCCAAGACATAGGACAGAAAGCGACCTTCACGGAGTTCACGGAGCTCCTGGGCGGTATAGCCCCGAAGAGAGACCCACTTCCAGAAGAGGTCCTCCGCCTCGACTTGCGTCAAGGTGTTCTTGGGTTGGACCCAGGGGTAACCCCAAACAGGGTGAAGCCCAGCCTTGTTCTCAGCCTTCTCACGAAGGCTGGTGAACTCCTTCAGTGGAATCCTGTGTGGCGCTAGAAGCACACACCGAGCGGCCTCTATGTCGCAACGAATAGAGGCATGCTCTGAACCAGGGTGCGTTCGTAAGCGCTCTCGGAGACGTGGCCCCCGATGAGGCCACGAGAGGGCTTGAGCTGCTTCAAGAACGACAGAGAGCCCGAGCTCTCATCGGGCGGGAAGTAGCCCCGCAAGGAACCACTCCCGCCAGATGGACGCGCGCCAGAAGATGGGCGCGCAGTAGTCGGCACAGGTATCGTGCACGACAGAGCAACTCGAAACTTGTCTTGCTGCTCATCGAGATCATTGGAGAAAGCCGGGGCTGCGGCACAGCCCTTCCCTCTTCTGAGCTAGAGGGACCGAAGAGCGGAGAGTCTTTGGCTCCGCCCTGGTGGTACAGAATCTGACCACTGAGCTCGAACTTCTCGGAGTCATCCTTGACAGGAGACCGAGAACCAGCAGGCTTCGAAACGCGTGTGTGGTTTACCTCAGCAGTCTTGGCCTTAGCGGCCTGTGCAAGCCCTTGCCCTCAGCCAGAGTGAGGTGGTGAGTCGCTGCACCAGACTCTTTGAGGCTCTGGGTCTCCTCCTTTGCGTCACCGGGAGGAGAGGTGCCATCCTCAGGCGGCGCATCAGACGCTGGTGTGGACATGTTGTTCTCTGGGTCCTCGCTGTCGTCACCGGAGTGGACAGGGCGAGTGGACCCCGCCTCGGAGCTCGATGGAGAACGGCTCCTAGACCTACAAACGAACCGTGGGTTCTCACGAGTGTCCGGAGGCACTGAAGGCGAGCGACGCCGACGAGGACTGAGGTCCTTGGTAGTGGTGGTCGCGTCAGACGCTGCAATCATTGCAGTAGCGTCGGCAACGGCATCATCCAATGCCTGAGCTTTGCCGCGAGACTTAGCTCGTTTAGTCTTCGACTTCACAGCCTTAGACTTGGATTTGGTGGTCGCAGATGCGCCACCTGAGCTTCCCCTACGGGGCATCCTTGAGGGGTCCAGTGGAGACCCGGTGAGAGGCTTGGAGGTGCGCGCAAGCCTCCTCAGCTCTCGCGAAGCTGCGCGATGTTCGTGCGGCTTGTCGATGTGATTCGACTGCGAGCGCAAATGTGAGCGCTCCAAACGACCTCCACTCTGATTGGTCGACATGTAAATCGAATCCAAGTGGGGGAGGATGTAACGGAGTTACATTCGGGTAATATGGTTACCCTCTTGAAAGTGATCGCATCTCTTTCTACATGGTTACATTTGCCATTAGGTCCTGAGAGCCACTCAATCGTGAGCTCTGGGGCATTTGTATAGGTTTCATTACAGGTATCTAGTAGTTTGTATTGCAGGCCAAACTACAGCCCAATAAATGTATCCAGTCTTAATTCTACCTTCTTTGGTACTAGTCCCCTTTAGGTCAGGGACTAAGTGAACTGCCGTTCACTGAGAGTTGGTATAAACTCCCTAGCACACAGTTTCTCTGTGCAACGTGCTCGTGTGACAGCCCGCCACACGGTATACCCGCCGCACGCCACAGTCGCAAGCCGCACTGCCCAATCCGCGCGCGAAATGGAGGCAGTTCTGCCCTCCGCAGTGCTCGATCCGCCCGCCGCACGCTCCAGCCGCTAGTCGCGGCACTCAATCCTCTAACCCCAGCGCTCGATTCACTCGCCTAATGCTGCCTTCCGCACACCACAGCCGCTCGATCCGCTTGCCCAAGCCGGTGTGTAACTACCACTGGACCTTTTTACCGAACATACAAAATGATAGAGGTTTTGCATGTAATTAAGACCCCATGAAGGGGTGTTAAGGCCCAGGATAGCGCTACAATCCGAACAAACGTACCGTTTTATATTATCTGACACGCCGGGCGTGAACGGTCGTTTTGTGTGGAAACAAAAACTGCACTATTTTTAAGGACAATAGGTCCTTACCGTCGCTCGTTGGAGGTGCTGTAACGGTCGAAAATGGCCTCGTCCTTTTCTTCATAGTTCGTGTACGGAGTTTTTTTGCTTTAATTTTTGCCCCCCAGACGAGCGATTATAAAACGCAAACCTAACCCATTTCAAAAACTAATGCATATTGTGAGAGGCGGTTGTTTTGTCTCGCGTGGAGGCTCCAGAAATCGGACGTGAAAGCCAAAAAACTAATTACTAATCCATCCATAAATCAGAGTATAAATCTGAGTAGTGAGCGATCAATCAGGGTTGAAGCCAGTACTCTAAATTAGTGGAGTCAGAACGAAAAGAGGAGACACGATGTACGCAGCGGAATTCCGATGGAGGGCAGTGCGTTCGTTCGCGAGTTGGAGATTCGTGGGGACCGTGGGGAGGGCGGAAGGTGAGGAGGAGGTGGGGTGGGCGGGTCGCATTTTCCGAGCGTAGCGAGGGAACAAAAGCTGTTGTGCATTGAAAATGTATCGAAAAATCCATCGTTTCTCTCTTTCTTTTGCTAGTCTTGGTGATCTTCGTTTTCTATATCTTCCTCGGGCTCCGGGGGCGGGACGAACGCTGAGAAGATGCCGCTGCCCAGAGCATTGTGGCTCGGAAGGCCAAGTATAGCGCGAAGGCCTTGCACATTCACTGTAAGCTGTAGCTCAGATGAGCCGTTAAGGCGGACGGGTATGGTTTGGTATAAGGCCTCGTCTCGCTCCGCGGGCGGGTGGGCAGCACCAACAGCATCCAGGTGCTGCATCTACCTAAAGGTGGCCGTTTCCGGGAGCGCAACGGGCCTCCCTGCTGGCTGGCGAGCTTGCGTCATCTCCCAGTGCGTGCGCGCTATGACGCCAACTTGACGTCGGCCCGCTCGGCGAGGAAGTCGTCGATGCCCTCGGCAGCCTGCTGGATTCGATTGCGTGTAGCACGGCGCCGTGTTGCATCGCCCGCTTGAGTCTCCCTGACGGCAAACGCGAAGACCTCCAAGCACAGCGGTCCTGCATCATTGCTGCGGCGCTGGAAGTTAGCCGTCACTGTAGCCACAACAGCAGTCCTGTTTGACTCAGTCAATGCGACCCAGCCCTGTTGGGTGGCTCCTTGACTTGGCTTAGCATATAGATTAGTGTCAGGGCGTAGAGTTCTAATGTTGAAAGCAGCTAGTGCTGCGATAATGCGCTCCTCAGCACTTGCACAGAGAGATTCAAAGCTGCCTTCTGGGTCGAACTGAAACTCGGCATTCTCCACGCGGAC
>JAGDFM010000359.1:0-39873 GCA_019155715.1 Phytophthora pseudosyringae
TGACTAACATGGAGCTGGACATCCTGAAGAACATCGTGCACGACCCGGTGATGTTCCCGACTGCGGTGAGTCCTGCGGCGGAGAAGGGCATCCGTAACGCGTGCGAGTTCGCTGCGAAGCACTTGGCCCCCGTGCTGCGCACTAACGTAGAGGTTGTGTAACTCGGTCACGCTGTTGGTCGGATAGGTTGTTGTAGCTCCATTTGATTGAGAAGAGAAGATATTGCCCGAAGAGTGATGGTCTAATTGTTGAAGTTGTGACCGTTACATCGATCATGGTACTCACGCTGCCAATGGATTCCTGCGATCTCTCTACTGCGCAGCGTAAAGGATGTCGCCGTTAACGACTAGCACAGCTCGCTGCGGGGTAATGTACGTATAGACTCCGTCGCGATGTAGTGCTACGCCGGCCCAAAGGTACATGTAGTCAGCCCTTTGTCGTCCGGACGTGCGGTGCCACGCGAACGAATTGTTGAGCCCGCCTGTCGTGCATCGCTGGCCGCGACTGCGACCAGTCTCCCCAGTCCACGCAATACAACTTGCAAGTCTTGTTCCGACGCAACCACTGCCGTTCGCGCTGGCGCAAGACTCTGCAAAGCCCAAGAACCGACCATCGACACGACCGGCAACTCGCACCCGCAGCCATCCCATTGCGCTGCGAGAGCACGGTCAGCGCAGCGGCGATCGAATGGGTTCGACCGAGCCCATCAACGGCGATCGCCGTGCGAGTACGTCAGGAGAAATGCATGGGCTACGTCGGGTTTTATAGCCGGTCGACTCACGAGACGGACGTCAATCACGAAGCTGTGCAGCGGAGTCCGAGGCAGCGACGCCGCCGATAATGCGCCGCCCCCTATAGCAATCGACTGCAGGTGGCGTCCTTGAAGGCAACCGCCCGCTGCTGGGTCAGATGGCAGTGACCAGCTTGTGCTGGTCATGACCGGACGCTCGATGACTTCGGTGCGCAGACACCTGGTCGGAGACAGGCGGAAATCTAAAACCTGGTTCCCCCATTGGCTGAAAACCCGGCATGGGGTCCCACTTGGCGATCGCGCCAGTCAATTCACGGCGGCACAACGGATTTCGCGCGGAGCTGATAACACAACACGAGGCAGGCAGGCAGAGCGAGACAGTCATGAGCGCGGGCTTGCACGGGTTCGACGGCTACTACCCGCACTCGCACTTCCGGCAGCCGATCTCCGCCGGACCTCTGGCCACCTACGACTACTACGAGGACGACGACTTCAGCTCGGACTTCGACGTCGTGGAGCGGGACATTGACGCAGAGATCGAGGCTCGGCTGCGGCTTGAGCGTCTCTCTCCGCCGCCGCCGCCCGCACCTCGCACTGTGTCGCAGCAGATGCTGCAGTCGCTGCAGAAGCACCGCGCGCAGAGCCGAGCTGCTGCGTCCCTGCCGCCGCGTCGACGCACGTCGAGAGCGGCGGAGCGAACGCTGGGCGACTCCATGTTCGACTTGCGGAGCGAGGACGCGTCGGTGGCCAGCACCGAGAGGCTGACAGACACCTTCGGCACGCCGCTGTCCTCTCGCTCCGGGGGCTCCTCGTGCACTGACCGACTGGAGGCGCGGATCTCCAAAAGCTTCCTGACGAGACGAGACAGCGGATCGGGACTGGCAGCCGTGAAGGAAGGACAGGCCGCGTCCGTGCTGTATTCTGGGAGAAGGACGTACCCGGCCGAGTCGCTGAGGAAGACCGAGCACGCGAGGCAGTCGGAGAACACAAGGAATACTGCTGCGACACCGCAGGAGACGAAAATGATGGAGATTCTGGACAAGGAACGAGCCACGAGGGTGTTTAGACCGCAGATGTCGTGCCCTGAAGTGTCTGCGCACACGAAGAAGGCTCACGGGGTCAGGTTCCACTTCAGAAGAGGGTCGTCGGTGGACAACGATGTGTTGAACGGACGTATGGGCAGATTGGCGCTGACGGATGGACGAGCTGATGCTGGCGTGGAACAGACGGCACTGGTTCGAGCGCAGCCGCCGAAACGTGTGACTGACCCAGAGTACACGGTGTTGGCCTCGCAACTGGCCGAGATTGAGGCTCTGGTGGATGGCATTGAGCGCTGTATGAAGACGCCGTCGTTCTCGACACTGGCTGTGCAGGTTCTGAAGGAGATGGAGCTGCTCACCAAGACGACGCAGCAGCTTCGCACGAACGGAACGACATTGATTTTGGCTAATGTAGGCATGCAGCAGAACGCCGACTTTACGCAGGCACTTCGACGTCTGGTGGCAAGAACGGCTTCGGCTCAGATGCGTATTGGTGCTCTCGTGCACGCGGTCAAGCAGCTGTAAGCTGGGGCTGCCTGGTCGTTATATATTGCGAGCTTCTTACGTAGAACCTTCTCGCTTCTCTCACAGACACATTCGTCATATCCACTCCGTTTGAAGACTTGAAGATTTGAAGACTCGGTGGGCCTATCAGGTCTTATCGGCTGGCTGGTAGCCTCACTCCTATTTACCTCGTTTTTTTATTCCGACCAAGATTATCAGCACGACGGTCAAGAAGGCTGCGATCGAAGCAGTCGTGTATTCCGTTCGTAGACGCTACTATCGTGTAGCGTCGTCTTGGCGTGCGTGTTGTTGTGTCTCCATGGAGACTTACTAAGTATGAGCAGGAAAAAGTATTTTCTTATTCAGTGATGATTTTTAGCGTCATTTCATCTCATGCTGCGTGTGCTGCAGCCGCAACAGCTCATCAGTAAAGGGTAAATCGTATGGTTTGGTCTTTTTGGGGACAGCATGAGTTCGGATGACCTTCAGATATTGCACTAGCACACCCAACAAAACCAAAGACTGTTAGTGTCTCCAAGGGATCGGCTCCGACCCTCGAAACTTACCTCGTTGCGCTTCTGCCTCTTTCTCACGCTTGTAGATCCTAGCTAATTCTTCCTCTTTACGTCGGCGTTGGCTATCAAGTTCGAGGAGCTGCAAATGAAAAACAAGTTAGTTGCGCTAAGGAGCTGGCTATCTAAGCTTCACATCGCCAATGGTACCTCATCGACGATCTGCCTCCGCTCGCTAGCTTCTGCGATCAGGTCGTCTGGGTGACGAAGCCTAGTTGAAGTAGTTGCCAACACAAACACGTCAAGCTTGAGAACCTGAAGTAACCATTCATTAGTATCGAGCGCACTGGTATCTTTGCGCGACACGAGGAGCAGAGCGCGTGATTCGGGATCGAACTCCCTGAATAAATCAAAACACGAATAAATGAACAGTACCCCTTCGTGCTGATTGTTGTTTGACTCACTCTAGATGACTGCGGCGGAGCCTTTAAAGGAGCCAGCAAAATCCAAGATCGACTCGGTGTTAGTGATAAAACAGAACCGGTGCTTGCATTGGTTGCTTCTTCGCTGTTCCGACGTGGCTGTCTTTGAGTGCCTTGCGCAGGATGCTCGCCATCGATTAGAGTTGTAGTCTCAGTGTAAAGGTCTTGGAGGTCGGCTACCTCCAAACTCAAATTTGTTAGAGTGGCGCTGCTGCCGAGGCGGGTTCCAGGTGCACAATCTACGGCTTCGAGTATCGTTTCGGAGTCAAATGGCACGACTCGTTCCACTGGAGCAGGGAGCTCAATCGTAGTAGAAGGCTTCTTCACACGCTTGCCGTTGATCTCAACTCCTGCGTCAGACAGCTCGAATAGTGGCTTTGCTCTCTGAATCGCACTACCGGGTGAGAAGATTGTCTTCGTCATCAGAGGTGTTCTTGATAGTGACAGCAAACTTGCTACCTAGTAATGCATTGAAAATAGACCAACTCACAAATGACTAACTAAAGCTACTTGAAAGGAGTTGCGACGGCATCTTATCTCTTGATGAAACGAGCTCCATTCACATACGGAATGTCGGTCTGCAATTAATGAGTCATTAGCTGGTGTGTTCGATCAACAACCAGTATCGGCTTCTGTACCTTTTCGAGAGGAATCCCACTCGTTGAGAAGCTTGGAGCGGAGTTTTCGGCCGCATGATCCGAGTTCTTGACCCGAGTGGCTGAACCGATGGACGTGAAGTCCCTCCTGCATCCATTCGCGTGTTAAATATCCGAATTCGGAGGAAGCCCATCCTAAAAAATAATGTTACGTACCAATTTGAGGCCGCGAAAAGCGTTCAAACATGCCAACATTCGGTCTTTGAATTGTGCGTGGTGACTCCGGTCTTCCCATATTCGCCATTGAGTTTCGCATTGATGAATTCGGAGCATCAACGGCGAAGGGCCTAGCCATCGATCGCATTGAAGGACGACTGAATTGGCTGGCCTGGGTGACCAGAGTCCCGCCATCTTGTTGCATACCCATTGCTCCCATCGTAGACCGCGTAGGCGACGGGAATTGTCGCGCACTTGGCTGAGCCTTTAGGGTCTTGCACTAGCGATAAGTAGCGTTAGTGCCTTCGATGTGGTAACAGAATTGCTAGTGCTCACCATTTTTTCCCAGTTGCGGCATTTCCGTGATTTTTCTTTGTATGCCTGCGCCCGTGCATTCAGCGGATTGTGAGCAATCTCATTCTTGCCAGATTGTAAAACAATTCTCACCTCACGAAGCTCGTCGTTTGACGTTGTGAGAGTTTGCATCTTAGATTTTGTTTCACGTAGCTCCGCTTCAAGCTGGTCTGTGTAATTTTTGAGTTGAATGTATTTCTCTCCATGCTGAATTTGAAAAGCCTTCTGCTCTTCCGCTTTGAGCCGAAATTTCGTTAGGTCTCAGCCATTTCGCTTTCGAAGTAGAACATATTACAACAGACCTTGCTGACGCCGGATCTCTTCCTATGAAAATGAATGAGTATACGACGTTAGAGTCCGCAGAGATGCAGGATTGAGCACATCCACCACGATCCTCACCTGTCTGCTCAAAACGTCGTTAGTGCGACCCAGGCATAATACTACTTTACGACCAAAGCTTTCTCACTAACCTGAAAGAATCTTGGGCCAGTTGAAACTGCAGTCGAAAGCAACGTCAACATCCCGATCCAACATCACATCTGTAGACGACAATTATGAACCAAGGCATACCAAGATAAAATCTGTTTACAGCTTTGATCAGTCCTCAATCATTTTTTGTTCTGGCGTATTTTTGCGAAGAATCCCGTACCTAGTGCTTGCTGGAAGTGTTCTGTGCATATCGTAACGAAAAAGTGTGAGTCGCGTTCATCACTCTCAGCTGCAACGAGGCCGTACCGAAGCACGACGACGGATCCGCCATCATCTCTTCCCAAATCGCCTACTCAAATCTCAAACAGATCAGAGCGACGCAAAGCACTAATTCTCCCTTTTCACCACAACACCTCCGTCCTCTGGCGACAGCCATCAACCAGTCGTTAATACCAGCTTCGTCAGTATTGAGATCACTCACCATACCTTGGGATCTGCTACGCCGTGTATCGTTCTGCAAGCTCGTCAGTACAACTAAATAAAACTCTGACGCTCCGTTTACACGCTTACGTCTCGGAGATCCCACCACGCCTTCACATAATTTAAATCAGCGCCATACTGTTAGACAGCATGGCCAAAGCTCACCGCCTTCACACATTGAAAACGTACGCTTGGCTAAGATCTGCAGGCAGATAGAACCACCATCGTCCCATTAGTCCATCAACCAAACTAGCCCCTCACTCTTCAAACGCTCCACGTACCGACGCTGCAGGCTGGACAGTGCAGCCTTCCCTGCCCGAAGTGCTTGTATGCGCACTTTTCCTACAACACAGAGCAGCATTAGCACCGAGCTCCACGCATACAAAGGCACACAGACGCAGCAGCCTACGCAGAACAAGTGCCCGCAGCTTGTGCGGTAGCACGTCTCAGCGGACTGCGCGTCCGGCAGGATCGGCTCCCAGCACGCGTTGCAACGCAGCTGCGGCCGGATGTGAGACGCGGAGAGCGCGACCGCGTCGCCCGAGCCGTCCAGATCGCCAGCCGTCGATGCCGCGTGCCGCTGCCCGCGGTTGCGCACGCTCGACGTCTCACTCATGCGGCTGTCGTCGTCCATGGCGCCTTGAAGAATGCGGGCAAGTTGCGCGCGGAAATCCGAGGAGTGATGGTCACTTCAACTTCGCCTGTCAATTCAAAAATGAATTGTAGCTTGACATTACGTTTGACAAAAAGAGCATACATTGACAAGCATCAGCCGCATGACGGACGTCTCCAGTGAGCAGGATGCTGCTGGCGGGTGGCACGAGGTGGAGCAGACGCTAACAGCGATGGAGCTGCCACCCGTGCCGCCTACGTCCGACCCGCAGCGACTTCTGGGCTATGTGCTGCACATTCTGCCGCGGTACACCGAGATGGAGCTGCTGGCGACCCACCTCCGCCTGTACGCGTCGACGCTGGAGCAGGACATGGAGCAGGTCAAGAGCCACGTGCGGCTGCTATCCCGCGAGGCGGCGGGCGAGCGGGAGAAGAAGCAGTTCCTGGAGCGATATGCAGCGCAGGTAGTCAAGGAGCGCAACGACCTGCTGCACTCGCGAGGCTCCTCGAAGAAGAAGGCGGCGGCCTCGCACTTTGTGTGGCACAACTGCTGCAAGAAGAACACGAGCCACGCGATGGACTTGGCGCCGTCTATTCTGGCCTTTCGAGGCGAGAAGCTGCAGGAAACAACCAAGCAGATCCAGGCTCTGCAGGAAGAGGTGCACAACCAGGAGCTGCTGCGGAAAGAGTTGGACTTCCTACTCAAAAAGACACAGCGGGGACACGACAGCAAAGTGGCAGCGGACCGCAAACATATTCAGCAGTTGGAGAAGCAGATTCTGCAACGTTCGACACTGCACTCGAGTCTGGAAAGGAAGCTGTATGAGGTGGAGTCGATGCTGGCGCGGCACGACACGACGAAGGAAGAGGAGCTGGGTGTCGTCAGCAACCGCATCAGAGAAGCACAAATTCGTATTGCGAGTTTGGAGGAGGAGAACGGGGCTTTGCATGAGCAGGTGGGTGCTTTGAGTTCTGACCGTGACCGCTTGACGGAGCTGCTGGAAGAGACGACGGAGTCCAAGGATGTTTTTGCGGAACAGATTGACGAGCTAGCGGAGAAATGCCAGTCGCTAGAGTCTGAGGTGGAGGCGTTGCGATCTGAAATTGATATGCTGCAGACGAAGGATATCAACGACATTCGTACACAATATGCTGCCAGAATAGACCGACTGCAGACGGATAACGCGGCCACTGAGCAAAAGTTGCGCCAAGAGGTTGACCGTGTCAAGCAGGAGCTGAAGAAGAGAGATGAATCACTAGCGCAGACATTCAGTGCTCGCCAGTCAACTGCTAGGGAAAGCTCCAGGCGCCCTCTTTCAGGGCAAACAAGTGCTTTGGGAAGCATTCCTCTTTCTGGTGACGATGGGAGATGGAGTGACGGCATGTTCGACGTTGATCGCCAGTTTGAAAGCGATGAGGTCGGGTCCTCTTTGTCCAGAAGTCAACTGTCGGCATCACATGAATCTTTTGAGTTGTCGTCTTCGACGGGGCAAAGCCATTTTAACCTCTCCAAGGAGATTGGAGCTACCAACAACAGTTTTTCAACGAGAGGCTACCGAAGCCGTGCATCTCGCCAAAGCTATGCCAGCTCTAGTAAGCAGGGATATTCCAGGGAGCTTGATGCAGTTTCCAGAGCTCTCAGTACGTCATCCAAAGAACTTGAAGTAGGATCCCAAGAAAATGGTGTAGATACCAGTGCTGCCAGCGAGCCGTTCGATTGGGAGACTTTCATCGACAGCGCGTCCGAGATTTCTGCATTGCAAGATGAACACACAAGGCTCTCTCCCCCAGCTATCCCCAGGTCTATGGACCTAAGTACTAGCACAATTCAGTACGAAAACAGCATGGCGAAGGTATCGGATTCCGGATTTGCTGCGTCAAGTGAGGAGTTCCAGTCCTCTCGCGAGATAGACGGTGAATCGTTCGCCAAAAGTCGAAGTCTCACTGGACTTGAGTTTGGCGACGAAGAGGAAGAAAAGGAATCCGACAAAGTTGACGCAGTTATGGAGGAACAACACGATGAGGACAACCGAAACGAGGACACTAACGTGGAGCAACCACGACATCATGATCTCGAAGAGAACGTCACAGAAGGAGAACAAGCACAAGACAACTTGGCTCGAGATTTATATCAAATGCTCAACGGACTCGAGCAGAAGCGAAAGGAGGAAGAGCAAAAAGCCTCACTGGCAGAGCAGGCGCTCTTGGAGTTCCAGCAACTGCAACAGGGGATGCAGGCCTTGCAGCTCTCTCCGGACTCTTGACTTGACAACTAGATGAATCGAGCCGGCAGATATGCGCGCTTGGCTTGTTCGTACTTCAGCTCGGGACTATATGAGCGACGTTGATCCGATCGTGTCCTTGATTTTGTGGTCGGTTGGTTGCGGACGGGCCTCGTACACGCACTCGACGACGCCGTGGCGCCACTGCGCACAATAGAAAACAAGCACTTAATGTTAGTGTTGCTGTGTATCAACAAACCATTCAGCGTGACGAGGGCCTCGCACCTTCTTGCTTTCACCCTTGAGGCCAATATAATAGATCTTCGTTTCGTCGCCTCCGTAGCTGTTCTCGATGAAAAGCGTCACACTGCTCACGCCTTGGAACTTGCGCACCCTGCAGCAAAGTACAAGTCAGAGATCGCACACCCCTCTCGCGATAACAAGTTCACATACTGAAGCGGATAGTCAATATTGGCCGTGTCATCCTCGACCAGAGCCAGTTTCTGCTGCGCGGGCAGTTCGTTCGCGTTGGAAAAGTCGATATCGTCTCGGTTCGTGAACCTGAACAGCACCCGCAATCACAGCAGAAAGCACTCGTGAACTTTCTTATCGCCTTTTTGTCAATAGCTCCAGCTGCTCCGCTCCGTACAATTTGACTTCTTTGGGGTGGGTGCCGTCGCCCGCACTGCCCGAGATGCAGATGGACTTGATGCTGACAGCCTCCGTGAAGGGGATGAACAGGATCATCTCCGGGTCGTCGTCGTTGCTGGCCAGGAAGCGCGAGTGGTCCTGGCGCTCGTGGAACGGCTTGAACGGGTGCGCGGCGGCCTGCGGGTCCAGCGCGTTGAGCACCCGCAGCTTGCTGGTGTCGATGAACGGGTAGAGCGAGTCTCCGTTGGCGTCCTCCACCTCGTCGTCATGGTCGTGGTTATGGTCGTGGTCGCCTACAGCTGCGTGCTCGTCATGGCAGTGCTGCATCTTGTTGGTGCTTGGTTCCTTCCTGGAACCGCGAGGAAAAGATTGAGGCGGCGATTGGCTGAAATGGAATGTGTCTGCGTTCCCGTGCACAGGTCGGTCCCAGCTGCTGGCCATGGGCTCTTCGACGAGTGTGTCCCTCCAACGGACCGGGCGTTCGAGGCTGTGGACGGAGGCGACACCTTCACGATCGGCGTGGTGGCTGACAGTGGGGAGGTGGTCGGGTGGGGGCGAGCGTTCTATGGCGAGCTGCCTGAGGTGGAGAAAGATCCATTCGTGAGGCTGAAGCTGCCGGAGCGATGCAAAGCTGTGGCCTGCGGCTCGAATCACGTGTTGGCGCTGACCGATTCAGGCCGCGTCGCGGCGTGGGGCTGGAACAGATCCGGTCAAATCGCAGTGGCGGCAACGGAAAAGGTTGTGCGTGTCCCGACGGTAGTAGCGTTCCCTGTTGCGTCGGTGCAGATTGTCCAGGTGGCTGCTGGCGGCATGCACTCGCTCGCAGTTGACGCAGGAGGCCGCGTTTGGGCGTGGGGATGCAATGCGTACGGCCAATTGGGCATTGGACTGGAGACAGCGCAGCTTCACACACCGGCACTCGGTGCGCCGCCGTCCAGCATCCGTGTCCGGCATATTGCTGCAGGCTGGGCGCACAGTGCGTTGATCTCGACGACAGGCGAGGTGTTCACCTTCGGCTGGGGGCTGTACAATCAGCTTGGACACGGCTCCACGCAGAACGAGCTCCAGCCGATTGTCGTCGATGCGCTCCAAGGACTCGAGAGCGAAGTCGTGCAGGTCGCGTGCGGCAATTGGCACACAGCAGGTACTACCGTGAGTTGCTCTGCTGGCGCCAACTTGGTGACCAAGCTCCCCGTCTAACATGTGGATGCCACTCATACAGCGCTGACGGCATCCGGTGATCTGTACACGTGGGGCTGGGGAAGAGATGGCCAACTGGTGCGTGCTTGATCACACTCGCCACTACCCTGCACTTTGCACGCTGACACGTCCGTGCCCATTGATTCCAGGGCCCCGAATCTTCCGTCGCAACGCAAGTGCTGCCTCGGGTGGTGACTGTATCCTCAAATCCAGCAGTGAGTGACGAGGCCCAGGACGTAATGACCGTCGCGTGTGGCAACCGCTTCACCCTCGCGCTGTGTCGAGACGAATCGGTCCAGTATTGGGGCCCAAAGCCAGCAGCAGCTACACTTCAAGGTGCTCCGACCTGCCCTAAATCACCACACCCAGGATGGGTACCTCGTCGCGTCCGCAAGCTAGCGGCTGGCAGCTCTCACGCCATCCTCCTACATGAGCACAGGACCAAGAAATAACGCACCAAAAGACAATGCACAACCACGGCATGTTGGTTAAGGCAACGAACGTCGAAGGGCGTCGAGCCGCTGAAGGGAGGAGGTTCTACACGAGCCTACGGCTACTGCTACCTCAGACAAGCTCTGTAAAAAAACTGTTTGGTCTTGGGACTGAAGACCGACACGTTCTTGGGGGAAATTTACATGACCGTGCAGCCGCAGAGACCGCAGGCGCCGGCGGACTCCTCGGTATGCTTCTTGTCCTTCTTGTCCGACGACTTCTTCTCCTCCTTGGCCACCTTCCGCTCCTCCTTGATCTTCTTCACCTTGGCCACGCTGTCGTTCTTGTAGCCCTCCACGGTGCTCGTCACCTTGGCGGCCGCGTCCTTGGCGTCCTCCACGGCGTGCCGCGTCTTGTCCTTGATCTTCTCGGCCGTGCCGGCGTTCGGCTTGGGCGCGGCGTTCCACACCACGTGCTCCTCCTTCTTGGCGTGCTGCGCAGGGGCAGCGGGTTTGGTCGCGTGCGCGTGCGGGGGCTCCTGGCCAGGCACGGGGGCAGCGTTCCACGGCGAGTCCGACATCTTTAATAGAGTTCTTTGGCTGGGGAGTCCAAGGCGAATCGGCGAATGAGCCAGAAGATCGGGGGCCAAGTCGAACTGATTCGTAAATCGTGGTGTGACGCACACGAATCCAGCCGATATTTCAGCCAATCAAAAATCCACTGGGATACGATTTGGCAGGTCGATAATGTCTTTATAGAGGCTGAAATCCACGTTGATGCCGGACATAGTGGGACAATAACCGTATCCGAGAGCTGACTCGCTACGTCAGTGCTAAGCGGTTGTACAGTATGTATCATAGTCGTCTCGCTCCTCGAGGCCTGCGTGACGCGCCTCTCGAACACGAGCGCCGCACTACGGTCGCTGCTGCAAGGCGATACGCTACTAAAGTAAGGAAGCAAACTACATGAAGCTGCAGCCACCGATGCCGCAGGCGCCGCACGCTCCGGGAGAGTCGGCCGACTTGGCGGCGGCCGCCTCCACGCTTGGGATCTTCTTGCTCTTGGCCACGCTGTCCACCTTGTAGCTGGCCACGCCGTCGAACGCGTTCGCAATGGCCTTCTTGTCGATCTTGGCGTCCTCGACCACGGCCTCCGTGGCCACGACCACCTCCTTGACGGCCGCTACAGGCGTCTCATTTGTCTCCGGGGTGGCCTCCTTCTCCACGACGACCTTCTTCTGCTTGATGGCGGCAGGCTCCTGGGCGGGCTCGGCGGCGACAGTCTTCGTCTCCACCTTCACCGGTGTTGTGTTCCATGCCGAAGACGCAACAGGCGCCTCCTCCTTGACCTTGGTCTCGACGGCGGCGGCATCCTCCTTAACGGGGGCCGCAACTTCTTCGACCACCGCAGCAACTTCTTCCTTAACAGGATCCGCCACGTCAACGGGGGCAGCCTCTTTAACGCCTTCCTGCACGGGCATCGTGTTCCAAGCGCTGGTAGTTACTTCCTCCTCAACGGGGGCCTCTACCGCAGGCTCGGGCGTCTCAACCACAGGCTCGGGGGTCTCTACAACCGGCTCAGGCGTCTCCTCCACCACAGCCGGGGTCTCCACAACAACCTCCTCTTGGGCGGGCGTCGTGTTCCATGCACTGCTCACTGGGGCCTCATTCTCGACCGGAGCCTCCTCCTCAACCGCGACCGGAGCCTGCTTCTCCACAGGCGTGGGGGTCTCCAAGATCGGTGCCGGGATCTCCTCGACCGGTGCAACTTCTTCCACAGGCTTAGCGATCTCAGCAACTTCTTCCTTCACGGGTGCAGCAGTCCACGGGCTGGCAGCTTCCACTTCCTCCTGCACGGGGGCAGACGTCCACGCGCTAGAAGCCGCCACAGGCGAGACAAGCTCTTCAACAACCGTAGGCTCCTCGACAACAGGCTTGGGGGCAACTTCTTCCTGGACAGGCGCCGCCGCCCACGGACTCGCGGGGGCTTCCTCCTGCACGGGTGCCGTCGCCCAAGCGCTCGACGTGGTCTCTTCAACCTGCTCCTGCACTTCTGGCTTCGCTTGCTCCTGCACCTCAGCCACAGTTTCCTCCACCATGGGGGCGGCAACCTCCTCGACCACTGGCTCGGGGGTCGTCTCCTCAGCAACTGGCATCTCCGCGGCCTCCTGGACAGGCGCCGCCGCAGTCGACGTCCACGCCGACGTCTGCTGAGTCTCGTCAACCGGCGCCGCGGTCCACGCCGACGACGCTGCGGGGGCTTCTTCCTCCTTCGCGGGCTCGAACGCCGACGAGAACGCCGACGACACCGGCTCCTCCTTGCTCGGCAGGTCCTCCATCACGGCGGAGCTGACGACATCCGGCTCGGGCTCCGTCTCGGCGGGTGGGGGCGAGCCCGTCGACTTGAACGGGTTGTTCGTCTGGAAGGGGGACACGGCCCACGGGCTCGCGGTCTCGGGGCTGCTGCTGCTGGCGGGCGCCACGTTCCACGGGCTGCTGCCGGTGTCCTCGCTGCTCATGCTGCTGGACGACTTGTACTTCTTATACAGCTTCGAGACTAGGAAGGACATGCACGAGGGGCCCCAGTGAGTTCCAAGGTGCGCGGCAAAAGCAGGAATAGGCAGGCAGGCAGGCAGGTGCGGAGATATTCCTCAGGATATTATCCGGCCCAGCTGACGCGCATATCTACCGCAGGCTTCGCCACTTGGAAACTGTATCGCCTGATACTTTCTCCAAGTGCAGCCTGCGTCCCGCTTCGTCTGCCCCGCCGGGCGTTTCTATCGAATGCAAGTGATGCGCCTTGGGGCGCTTGCCCCGGAACGCACCTCGCTTGTCGCCGATGTGCCAGTCCGGGTTGCTGCTCTTGACGCTGCTGGCCACGCGCTTGGAGCCGAACTCGGGATTGTTGGAAATGACCGCGTGGATCTCGGCCAGGACCTCGTGCTCCTCGGGCTGGCGCTTGCTCTCGTCCATCACTGACCAGATCGATGCTCTTCTGAGGAGTTCGGAGCGGGAAATCAGTTGGGAGCCCTTGTACGGTGGAGAGCACGGTACGACTATCCATAGTGAGAGGCAGTGATTTCAGCCGTTTGCGTAGCCATGTCTATACGACCCCGCTTTCAAGCCGTCTGAGTGGCCAAAATTGAGGTGGCTTACACAGTTGGCACTTTACAACGACCAGCATGCACAATCTGCTGGTCTGATTTATCCACCGGCTTCTGCTTAGCCAGCAGGCTGCGCTTGCTATCGCAGCGCTCCCTACGCAAACGAGTGTGGGCACCTCTTGCTGCGACGATGGGGATATTTTGCCACCGAAATCGTCGTGCTAGGAGTGCAAACTGAAGTGCTCGGGTTGCTACACTCCTTGGTTCAAGGTCTACCACCAACACGAACTACATGTACTTCGAAGTCGGTAGGTACGAGATATTACCATATCACGTATAGCGAAGTTGTAGTTGTGGAATCTCCGGGGTGAAAAGCGACTTCAAAGCTGATATACTGTTGTCTAGCAAACAGCAATCGTTGGAAAGTACTCAGTAATGCTGTAAACCACGAGGAGTAGTTACGGATCAAGCTACACCGTCTACACAACATTTGTCTCGAATCGAAGTGATTCAAATGAATTGGACAACTAGTTGCGTCATTTGCGTTCGCATTATCCGGAAGCTAGCTATTCTGCATTTTTTTTGGTGCGTGTCTAGCCTAGCAGCTCGAATTACGGCAGGTATCGTTGCTGGAGCAGTACCGTAACGCTATGACACTACAGATCCGACCACGGAAAGGCAATACACGTAGTATGCACCAACATCGCTGTGTGTTTACTGTATTGCCTCGTAAACGTACGCATTCGTAAAGCGGGATCGTAGCATCCTGATCGTCACTATCGCTGGAAGATCTTTGAAACGAACGATGAATTTGTCATTCACGATTATATTCCCCGACCAGTAGACACCATCGGCTGATTCAAAATTCATACTTTTTTTAAAGTGCACGTAGTTGTTGTAAGCCATAGCGCGTTTGAAGCTCAGTCCCCGTAGCAACCTCAGGCTGGATCGCTGGCGGGTCTGTACTGGGTAGCGGTAGTGGTATTAGCGTAGCCGATGTTGTACTGAGCTGTGAAGTAACTCACAACCTCATTCAAAACCGTTGAGGACGAGCGTACGAATGGATAATTTCAAACAGCAAAATGACGACCTAGACGATCAATTCATTCGCGAAATATCGAGCTCAGAAATCACGCGATGCCAACTTGCACCAGCTTTTTGTGGACGCGTACAGTCTGTGGATTCGTTAACATTACGGCTATCGACATGGCGTATTCGTTGATGGACCAAAACGAGTCCAGAAACCACGAAATGAACACGAGAATGCCACGAACGACAATGCTTGGGATTGTATAGTGAGTCCCGGGTGAACATCATGTAGGAAACGAACACAGAGCAATGCGGGTGGCGAGCCCGCATGGAACGTTAGCCTAATGTATTCGGAAGAGGGTGGATTCGGAAGTGCTTCCCCTTGGGAGCCAAGCGGGAGCCTGTGGCTGCGGTTCCTGGTGTGAGGTTGGTGAGTGGAGCAATCACCGTCATCATGGGCAGCTGCCGCTTGAAGATGGTGTGCGATGAACTCGTGGGGAAGCAGGCTTGGATACTGTGGTCCACTAAACGAATCACCGATACAGATCTTGCCCGAGCGGGTCTTCTCGTAAGTGACCAAGATAAGCACGATCAGAGAGAAAATAGTCTGCAAAGCGAAGAAGAAGTGGAGGCATTGCACTTAAGCCCACTCCGTCGATTATTAGTCCATAGTCCACATTCCCAGCAGGCGAGAGAGCTTTTCGCGTCCACTCCATCTGCATGGTACGAACAATCGACTGACTGTCTCCATTGTAGAAGCCGCGCTTTCTCGCCGTGATCAAGTTCTTCGCCAGACACTTCCAGGAAACTCTCATCCGTTATCCCGATGAATTCGTACATGACGAAATCTGGAGAACGCTGGCACGGGAACGGCGTTGCCATCGTGTAGAACTCATCCACGTGGTCTGCCTGCATAGCCCGCACAGGGTAAGCAGGCCTACGAGCGCAGGACCCCCTTTCACAAAGTTCGGAACCTCCTACTCTTGCACAGTGACATGGTGATCGACTGCAAGTCGTTGGGGTTGCTGCGTGGCCGCATCAAGCTGTAGATCTTCACCTCAGGATCTCCCTCCATCGCCTAGCTCAATGAACAATCTGTCACAAGAGCCACGAGTTCCAACTCGTTAAGTCGATCAGAAACGGAGCGAAAACTCGGAGAGTTTCGGTAGGGTTTGTCGCGCCACTCAGTACATGCAACGCCCACCAAGTTACCGACAACGAAGTGTGAATGCAGCACCACAGTGGCAACGGCTACGAGTCTTCGAGCGATGTTGAATATCTGCCACTTCGCGATGGTGCGCTAAGTCTTCGCGTGGACAGGATGATTTCGCTCTCCTGTGTGATGACTGTGGAGTCGATGGAGCTTGTGGACGCGGCGTCCTCATGGTCGATCTTGATTGTTTTTCATCGACTGCTAATTCGTTGATGTCGAGCTGAAAACTGGCTGTGGTACGCTTTCATGACAACCAAAGGCTCGAAATTGGCAACGCGCGTGCCATTCCCAAGTCTCAACACACTGCTGTGTGGCCTCGGTCTCGATTGTTTCTTACATTGGCGAGGAAAATAGTTCATGGTGCCCAGGTCGTTCACTATAATACACACTCCTGGCACCCATGCGACGAAGTCTATTGTTGCTTTCGTTTTCGTTTCGGATTTTTGTGCTAGAGATTTTTTTTACCCTCCGATCAAGTGCGAGACTATAAATCGAAACGGACGCCTCTCTACTTTCTGTCGATGGACATTTAATTTCCCCTTTCTCCTCCCGCAAGTTGCGCTCTTCAACCGAGAACCGAGACGCTCGTTGACAATGGGCCCCGACGGGAAGGTCATGGTGGGGAAAAATGGGCCTTCGGCAGTCGATCCCGCCGCTCAAGGCAGCACGCCACTCCAGCGGAAATTCCGCCTTGTTCACCGACTGCTTGTGTTTGCCGCTGCTGTGTGGTACGTTCTCATCTCGTTGATGGCGACCGATGCCTCGTTGGACATTCTACAGGATAAAGCGCGCTACGACAGCGGTCCAATTCCGTTTGCGTCGCCGCTAATTGCCGGATATGCTGGTACGAGCACGATCCGGAAAAGTCCGCTCGTCGTGGAGGTTCTGGGGGACTCGACCAAGCCTAAAGCCTCTGGAACACTCTTTCTGGAGTCCGACTCGAGCTCGTCGTTTACGCAGTGCTCGGCTGTCACCGGGGACGATGCAGTCGGTCTTTACAATGATGAATACCTGCGCTGGATGTTCGATGATCTCCAGAACAAGACGTCGTACAACATCTCGGTATTGGACGAAGTGGAGCTGGTACTTCCAGTTGTGGACTGCCAGTTGCAAGTAATAACCGGTGGAGGGGCTGCCATCGCACGGGTGAACTACCTTGTTCGCTACAAGGACGATCCGGAGCGTGTTCTGTTACTACCGACATCATTATCCATCCAAGACTACTACATCGCGGAGCAGTACGAGCGTGGGTCAGCTCTATTGCTGGCATTCTCAGTCGTTGAGGATATGGCGTCTGCAGGCCCCGTCCCTCACCACTACGCAATCGCACTAGACTATCCGTACGAGTACAAACCCGACTTTGAGGCTTGCATCGTCTACGAGAACACGGATGAAGGGTTTTGGTCGTTCGAGACGATTCCTCGTGACCCTTTCATGAGGCCGCCGAAACCGCTTCTTACCGCCCGACAGCTTGGGTTTTACCTTGATAAAGAGACCTCGCAGGTGAACCAGATCAATTTCCACTGGGTCCCCGCTGATGACCCTGTCTCGGCGCTGACCTACTGGAACTGGCACGGCGAAGCTGTTATCCGCGACAATTGGGCTTGGGTTCACATCATTCACCTGTTCTTCGCAATTGACGTGCTCTTTCAGCTCAGTCTTCTGCTGTTCCTCGTGTACCGCAGCATTTTACAAAATCATTTCTGGGTCGGAGACGCGTTTGCGTCCATCTCGAACGCGTTGCTCTATCGTGGCATCTACGTGATCATTTCCAACCACGTGAACGGGTACTGGACTCTCACGGAATTCTGTCTTGCCCTGGCAGATTCAGTCGGGGGAAATTCGACGGTCAAATATCGTCCCGAATTGGCGCACGCCGACATGCTCACCATCTACCTCAATATCGTGAGTGTGCTCAGCTACTTGCTACGTGAGCAAATCGACCCGATCTTCGTGTTGGTTTGCTTCGAAGTGGGCTTCAACTCACGAGAAGGCATGACCAAGATTTTCCCAGCGCTGCAAAAAGTACTCGTCGACTACTCCGATACCGAAAGTGCTTACGGTCGTGTGGAGGTGGACGATTTCTTGTCAAAGTTGTCTCCAATGCGGCTCTGGACAGTGCACCCGATCCATCAGAATGTCTGGCCGCTGCTCATAGTCACCTTCGTCGTCATCTACAGCACCATTGTGGTCATCTTGCTGTACATGATTGCGCGAAAACTCCTGCGATGCCATTCCGCGAAATTCCAAGTTGGTAGTCAAGACGGGAGCAACAAAAGTGTGCATAAACGTCAAGGCTCGGGCTTGTTCCGCAGCGACTCCGAGTCGCCCGAGTTGATGCAGTTCGAGACCGCTACAGGCTCGGTGCTGAAGAACCGCTTCGGCGTCTTGTCGACTTACAAGAACTACACGTACATGAATGGCCGCAGGTTCGCATCAGGCGATGCAATCTACTGCAACGGGTTCGTGGTTGCCAACGACAAATTTGTTATTGCCACGGAAGATTTGATGTCGCTGATCGTCATGAAGATCACGCGGGCGCGGTTCACGAACATCTACGTGTACACGATCAAAGAGGGCACTGACGTGAACCAAACGGCTCGCCTCGTGTACCCGACAACCATATCCTGGCATGATCTGGCGAAAGTGAGCGTCAGTCCCTTGCCGTAACTAGTGGAGGGGTCTTGGCTGACACAACCCAATCGCCTTTACCTTTCACGAGCCCCGTTGATAAGCATAGGGGGGGGGATAAATACCGATGCATTATGATGAACTTCTTGCTGCGTTTTAGCGACGGTCCTCCTGCATTTTCTACGCTAGGATGTTAATGTTAAGGTGGAAGAGATCGTTCCACGTGAAAGTGTTCGGATACACGAGTCTAGCCGTGCGCTGGACAGTGTAGCCGTCGACCTCGTAGGCGTACACGTTGATGAAGCGCGTCTGCACGGCCTTGATCATGGCGATAGTCAATATATCTACCGTAGCAACGAGGTACTTGCCGTTGACAACCACGTAGCCTGAGCAGTACACACCATCCGGCGACGCAAACTTAAGCCCCTTGAAGAAGACGTAGTTCTTGTAGTCCGAGATGAGGCCGTAGCGAGCCTGTAGTTCGGCACCAGTTGAGATCTCAAAGTTGGTGAGATTCCCCTTCTGGGCCATGGCAGCGCGCTCGTTGGTGGATCGGTCCATACTTCTGCCAGTAAGGCTTGGAGCCAGCGCGTCCGGGTAAATTTTCTTGTATATCTTGCGCACAACTACGAAAGAAATCAAGGTTCCCATCAGGATGTACTTGGGGTAGAAGGAGGCCACGACAAACGTGTTATCAATGCTCGCGAGCTTGTCCGTAGTCCAAAGCCGCATGGGCGACATCTCGCGCTGCAAATCCGTGACTGTCGCAATGCCAAGGCGATACTCCTTGTCCGAGTAGGCTCGAACGGTATTGATCACGGCAGGCGCCATCTTGACAATGGGCTGGCGGTTGTCGTGGATGGCCTCGTAAAGGAAAACACCAACGGTCGGGTCGATCCGCTCTTTGAAAATATGGCCCACAAGCCCAAACAGACTCAGGAACATAACCATGAGGTCGGCGTGGACGATTTCCGAGTGGATCGGTACGAGCTGCGTCCCCGTGAGGTCGTTCGCGTTCGAGATGCAGAACTCCAGTAGCGTCCATTCTCCATTCACGTACCAGGAGGCGAACACGAGAAGGCCGCGAACCATCAGTGTGCTGTTGGATAAAGATGCAAACGCGTCACCCACCCAAACTTTGCCGTCGCGCACATTCCGATATATAATGAGCGCTAGCACACTCAGGGAGAAGATCGTTTGGACGCAGAAAATCAAATGAATGCCATGAACCCAGGCCCACGAGTCGAGAATGAGCGGTTGGCCCCTCCATTCCCATCGTGCTATGGCTTGAGCGGGGCTCGCCTTCTCCAGCGTCCAGACGAGGTTGCGGATGTTGGACTGTTCGGACTCGGCGCCCAGGTAGAAGCCGCGTCGACGAGCAGTGAGCACCGTCTTCACCGGGTTCACGACCATATTCTCCGGGATGCTAGTGAGGTTCCAGTAGCCGTTTGTCGACAAACCCTCGAGCGTGTACACTTCGTACAGCGGCTCATGCGTGAACGCGTAGTCCAACCCAATCACGACGTGTTGGTCAACCTTTGTGGCTTGCATATCGTTTACAGCGAAGAGCGACGTCACAATGGCTGGGCCCATGCGGTTCGCTTCGGGGATTCGATAGTCTTGGATGGAGACGGAGGTCGTGACGAGCTGGATATTGGCCCGGTCGCTTTTGTGGCGCACGATGTTGAACACTCTCAGCAACGACGGGTCTCCATCTACGAGCGGTGGCGAGGAGCAGTCGATCACCGGGACCACAAGCTCCAACTCGGTCAGTTGCGTGAGGTTGTATGAGCCTCGAGCGAGGAGGCTCTCGAAGTTGAAACGGAGGAAGTTGGGGCTGTAGATGGCGGCATCAAACAGCGCAGCCGCCTCGCACTTGTCCGTTGACGTGGACGTCGCGTTCTCGAGGAACAGTGCGTAGTCTCGTGGCGTTGTGTCTCCACCCAAGACGCTCTGAACGAGCGGGCTGTCACGGATCAAACCGTCACCAAGGTAGCCGAGAATCAACTCGGATTCCATGGCACCAAACGATCTCGCGTCGACTGGAGACCCCCGTAGCACTTGAAACGTGACGATCGTCGCCCGGAGGTAGTTGGTCAAGCACATGAGAGCAGCTCCGACGCCCATGACCCGCCGGACGAGGTTCACCAGCTGAGCCCTCGTGATTCGTTTCTTCTTCAGTCTCTGCCCGCTGGCCGTCCTGACCACTGGAGTGGCCGGTGCGCTGTTCACAGCGGTGCCGCCCTTGACCGGCGACACCTGCGCGCTCGGAGTCCCCATTTCGTTAGGGAGAAGCACCGGACAGTCGTGTTTTTTGGTCGTGTAGCTGGCTCCAAGCAGAGCTTTCCACAAATGCCGAATAGCTCCGAGTGAGGGATTGAAGCTGTTGGACAAGAAAGCTGGGCAATAATAGCTCCCAACCTACGGCAGCTAAAGCTAGACTCGCGTCTGGGGGGCAGCACCAACGTAATTTTAGGCTGGCACAGTACATGTAGTGGTTTCGCGGTCCAAATTGGGGTTTTGTTAGGTACGAACGTTTTCAAAGCTGAAGACAAGGAGTCCAGACGGCAGCGTAGTCGAAACTTGCGGTCTGAAGTCTCATGAATCAGTCGTTCTCTAACTTTTACTAACGCCGTGCTTACACACGGTGAAGCTTTGGATTTCAAAGTCGGAGCGCATGAAGCGTTTGGCGGGTAACCGGGGTCCCACTTGGACCCCGGTGCTGCCAAAACAACCGATATTGATGTTGAAAAATTATATTGATACTTTTATGCGATCCTATTCCACGACGAACAATGAGCAGTGCTCCACAACGAGCCAAAGAACTGAAGGATGGAAGGTTGGTTCGCCTTCAGCTTTGTCGTTTTTATTCTTGGGGAGCCGCGTTGGCGCTTCTTCGCTTTTCCACTACCACACACAGCTACTCTAGCGTCTCGAGAAGCTGTTTCTGTTTGTTCCTTATCCATAACAGAAGCATGGAGGATTGCTTCAGGCACATCAGGATAGTAGTATAGATATTGTCCCTTTCACTCATTTTGCCACTCTATAAGGACTTCTTAATCGGACTTTGGGTGTGGTTAGGCAGACACTAAAGCCAGATTACAATTTTGCAAAACGGACTTCTCTCTGACCTTCCTGTCAACGTTACCAGTCGACTGGAAATGTTGTAGCCACCGGCCCAAAGTACGCTCTGCGATACCTAGCACAGCAGATACCATCTGAACAGGGACGTCGTACGCAAACAGCAGAATGACAGCTCTCGCAAGTAAGTCATTGTAAGCGAGAAAACTCCGAATGGCGAGGTGCTTGCCGGCATTCGGGCTTTTTCGTCTTCTAAGGCCTAGTGATCTGAGCTATCTTGCCTCTAATCTGAGCCGTATCATTAGCAAACGGCATAGTAATGCAGACCTGGTACCCTAGACCCTTGTCTGTTAGTCTGAGTTTAAGACATCGACTTTGCCAAAATCAGTGAAAGGGACAACGGAATAGAAAAATATTTTGCAGAAAGAGATTTCATCATTTTTGCGGAGATCTCATTCGTTGGGTGACGTGGGTTCGAATTGAAACTTCCCAAATACTCTGCACTCTTGGCCCAAAGAGCTCAGTTAACACTGCCTTCCGGATGCTGGAGATGTTGCCTAGTGAGATCATTGCAAATGTAGTAGCACCGTCGGGGGTATTAACTGTTTACGGGCCGTGCAAATACCTTGGTCAATCTCAAACAGATAAATACGGCTCCCGACAACAGGAATTACAGCTTTGATCTCAAACATGCCTTGTTGTAGCAACCTTAAACAACTCCTTCAGACCGTTGTCCCCCTTTGCCTCCGTATTTTGTATCCCAAGAGTCTCAGTCGCTCTGCAAATTTGCTTGACGGTGTCCTTTCCCAGCTTCTCGATGGCACGCATGTCTGCCGCTTCTTGTCGATCAGGGCCTTTCTTTCGATTTCGCCGAGGTACGGGTCGCTCCATGCTGGTTAGCGTTGGGAATTCTAGCTAAGATCACTTTCGTTATATGGTTTCAGTGCTCGCTCAGATAAAATAAATAATTTTAGGATCCCTTGGTTTATTTTGGGGGAAGCCAGGGTCCCGCCAAACGCTTCACATATAGAAGCATTAAAAATCATGGGCCGGACGACCGCTTTGGTTGGGCCCGGCCCGGGCCCAACCAAAGCGCGGTGCCGCGCCACAGCGCACAAAAAAGTCCCTTGGACACTACAAGTGCAGCGAGCCGGCCCAGAGGAGAAGGTCGAGGTCTACGACAAGATGCTGGTAACGACCATGAAATAGCTAAACCCTGATGTGATTGCTAATCGACAGACAAGCTGAAGCAGTAAAACGCGAGCAGTAATCCGTCAAGATTGCTAACACCAATACATTTCCTTTCCTATTCTCTCTCTAGACATTTCACCTTGTAGAGGCATAGATTATATAAAACGAAGCGTCAATCTGAGGGCCTGCGATCAGCAACTTGACACGGTCCAACCGTATGGCAGCCTCAGTTCGAGCTTCCGTGTGCATGAAATAAAAAACATGGGCGCCATGGCAGCCCGGAGCTGCGGGTGTGCGATGTGACAATTTAATCTATTGTGTTTTATAGGTAGGTTGCATTAAAACCGATTTCACCCCTTACGAAAGTACTGTCACGTCGAGATGAGTCAGATCAAACCACGTGATGGTCGTCGGGTACACGAGTCGCGAGGTTTCCCTCACTGCGCAACCCTTGATGATCTCGTACACGAAGATATTCGTGAAGCGTACCCGAGTGATCTTCATCAGGATCAATGGGATCAGGTCTTGCGTCGCAACTAGGAACCTGTTGTTGACGACGAGGAAGCCGTTGCCGTAGACCGCATCGATAGTCGCCAGGAGCTGGTTGTCGCGCATGATGTAGTTTTCATAGCCGGAAATGACGCCGTAGCGCTTCCTCAGTGCCGCACCGGTAGCCGCTTCAAAGGAGGTGAGATCAATCTGCTGAGGGTCGCCAGCAGTGTACGCGCTTGTCCGACGGCGATGAGCGAGACCGTGCTCTCCACTCATGCGATCGTCGCATCTGGAGACTTTTCTGGCTGCGATGTAGCCCACAATCAAAACGATGGGACTGAAGATCGAGATCACGATCGAAGAGACGACTTTCGCGCGGTTGTCGGGGATTCCATACGCTGTCAGCAGCTCCATCGGGGATAAGGCTGCTAGACCTGGTCGAACATTCAACAGACCTCGCGTGGCATCGGCGATCGCAAACTCAGCGATGTTTTCCCTCAACGCTGGAAACAGGTTGGCCAGCTCTACGCGATACCCCCACCCGAGTTCAAAGGTAGCAAACGCCAGCAGCGGGTCCACCCGCTCGCGCGCGAGATAGCTCAAGGCGCTCACCAAGTTCATGAAGACGGCCAACAGGTCGGCTTTTACCAGCTCTGGCTTGTAGAAGACGATGTGCTGATCCGTGATGGAGTCTCCGATGGAGATACACATCTTCGTGATGGTCCAGTACCCATTCAACTGGCTGCAAACCAGCACGATCAGGCCCCGGTACAGCAGCATGTTTGAGATCGTGGAGAACGCGTCGCCCACCCATATGTAGCCCATGCGAAAGCGTCGGTAAATCACAAACGCCAGCACGCTCAGGTCGAAGATGGCGCTGACTGCGAAGATGCCGTGGACAGCATGCGCCCAGGCCCACGAATCGTGAAGAACCGTTCTGCTGTACCATTTCCATTCACGCAGCTCCGTCGCTGGGTCGCTCGACAGATCCCAGTGCGCGGTCTCGATGTTTGACTGCGCAGTCACGTCACCTTTGTACCGCCCGAAGCGTCGAGCCATCCGCACGTCCTTCGCTGGGTCTCGAGTGCGCTCGTTCGGCAATGTATGCAGCAGCCAGTAGTTGTCGCCATCGATCCCGTCGAGCTCGGAGTACGCGAAATCAGGTTCGGCCACGTACGGGTAGTTGAGTGCGACCGCAATGTGGTGCGTCAGTTTCGTGACTCGCATGTCGTCGATAGCAGTGGCCAAGAGAATCATCGCGGCTCCGCGCTGGAAGTGTTGTGCCACCTCATAGTCTTGAGTCGAGAGCATCGTCGACAGGAGCAGCACACTGTTCGGGTCGCTCTTGTGGCGAGTGAGGTAGAACACGCGCGCAACCGTCTTGTCGCCCGATACCAGCAGATCGAAGGTGCAGTCGACTACGGGTGCGATCAGCTCCAGTTCCTTCACGTATGACAAATTGTACGACGCGTGCATCTGCAACCTCGAGAAGATGAAGCGCATGAACTCGTTGCTGTAGATGTGCGCGTTAAAGCGAGGAACGTCCGAGCAACTCGTGAACGACTGCGCCGTCGCCGTCTCGAGGAACAGGGAATCGTTGCGTGGTGTGCTGGAGCCTCCGAGCACTTCCTGGACTAGAGGGCTGTCTTGGATGGTCGTGGTACCCATGTAGTCCACGATGAGGTCGGACGTGTGTATCTCGATTGGCAGATCATGGGACACGGTCCCGCGTAGAACTTGTAGAGCTGTTCCGAAAGACTGCATCGATACCATCATGTAGAGCACGGCGGTCGCAAACACTGCTGTGCGATACAGTAGGAACCCGATTCTTGGCAGTGTCAACGCTTCAGGCGCCTCGGCAAACTTTTCCGAAGGGATGAACATTGACGGACGCGAATCTTGCTCCACGGGCTTGTGCAGAGCGAAGTCGGCCATGTCCATGTCGTCATTGAGAAAGTCGTCCGCTGCATCTGCTTCGTCGGGAAGCGCCATCGAAAAGGTTCCTAGTACTCTTCGCTGGCGCAAGTTTAGAAGTGAGTGAGGCCGTTTGAACGGCTCATAAGGTCTGATTCTCCGGATACTAGGCCCGTTTTAGGCTCCAATTCCTGGGAATGTGTCTTACGGAGCTTGGGAATGTGTTTTAAGGGCGAAACTTGTTTCGATCAACTGTGAGACTTGTCGCGAGGGTGAGGGCAATGACGAATATTCGAGTTCACGTGTCGGCTGCCAGGACTTCGGGCCCTTATGCCTTGGGATCTATTTGACGCTAGGTCCTCGAGCTTGGCACCAAAGTTCCCCCCGACAAAGTTTAGTCAATTTTAGATTCGATCCACCACTTCGGCGTCTTGTCCCTTGCTCATAAGGCGGAACCATACATATAGACAAAGGTGTGAGGTGAGCTCTTAGCTAAGCTATGTTAAGATGCCTAAAGGTACAGCCCAAAATAAGCGATCGGCGTCTTGGTGGCTGTGTCGATAGTCAAGTTCAAACGGACACCCCACTATCAGTTTCTCGGAATCCACTTCATCCAAAAGTAATCCGATCGTTTAAATTTAAATTAAAAATTGGTGCTTCACAGCTCATATGAAAAGATTTTTAGTTGCCTCCCTCCTCCCCTGAAGTTAACTTCGCTCCACTACTACTCGAGCGTTGTGGCATCCAGGAGTCGAAGATCGGACCATGTGATTGTCGACGGATACACCAGTTGCGCCGTCGCCTTCACTGTACTTTTTCCGATGATTTCATAGACAAAGATATTGGCGAAGCGTACACGGGTCAGTTTCATCAAAATGAGTGGCAGCAAATCTTGCGCCCCAATGAGAAATTTGCTGTTCACAACAAGAAACCCGTTCCCGTAGACGGCGTCACTAGTTGCGGTGAGCTGGTTGTCGTGCAGAACGTAATTGTCGTAGCCAGAGATCACCCCAAAACGCTTGGTCAGTGCTGCACCTGTGGCTGTCTCAAACGAAGTGAGATGGTTCTGCGGCAACTCTTGCCGGTAAGCACTTGAGCGTCGGTGAGCAGCATCTGTACCTTGATCTCCCGGGTCCGCCCCCGATACGCTTGCAAACCGGGTTGACTTCCGTCCAAGGATATACGCTAACATGAGCACGATCGTGCTGCAGGTCGAAATCACCACGGACAACACAACGGGTTTCCGGTCGCTCTTAATCGGGTAGGCAGTCAAGAGATCAATCGGAGACAAACTCGCCAGACCGGGACTTACAGTCAGTAGGCCTAAGGTTGAGTCGGCAATGGCGAAATCCGTAATGTGTTTTGTGAGCGCGGGGAACAGCTTTGCCAGCTCCAAACGGTACCCCCACCCCAACTCGAACGTCAGAAACGCCACCAACGGGTCGATACGCTCGCGAGTGAGGTAGCTCAAGACACTCGCCAAATTCAGGTACACCGCCAGCAAGTCTGCATGCACAAGTTCCGGCTTGTAGTAGATCGCATGCTGCTCCGTGATCGAGTCTCCGATGGAGATACACATCTTCGTGACCGTCCAGTATCCGTTCAACTGGGTGCAGACCAGCACGATCACCCCCCGATAGAGCAGCATGTTTGAAATCGTGGCGAACGCATCGCCCACCCAAATGTGACCCATGCGCAGGCGACGGTAGATCACAAAGGATAGCACGCTCAGATTGAAAATGACGCTCAATGCAAAGAAACCGTGGACAGCGTGCGTCCAGGCCCATGAATCATGCAGCACAGCGCGTCCGAACCATCTCCATTCACGCAGCTCTGTTGCTGCATCGGTTGGTATGTCCCAATGCGCAGTCTCGATGTTTGACTGCGCAGTCACATCACTCTTATAGCGGCCAAAGCGGCGAGCCATCTTCACGCTCTTTGCCGGGTCCCTACTGCGTTGGTTTGGTAGTGTTCGTAAAAGCCAGTAGTTGTCGCCATCGATGCCTTCCAGTTCCGAGTACGCGAACGCTGGGTCGGCCACGTAAGGATAGTTGAGTGCAACGGCAATGTGGTGATCCAGGGTGGTGGCCTGAACGTTGTCAATAGCAGCAATCAGAAGCACTAGACCCGCTCCCTTCTGAAACTGCTGCGCAACTTCGTAATCCTGCGCCGATAGCGACGTCGAAAGAAGCAGCACTTGAGTCGGATCGCTTTTCTGACGCACCAAATAGTAGATCCGCGCAGCCGTCCGATCTCCCGACATCAACAACTTGAAGGTGCAGTCCACGACGGGCAACACCAGCTCCAGGTCCTTCACGTACGATAGATTGTATGATGCATGCGCTTGCAATCTAGAGAAAATAAAGCGCATGAATTCGTTGCTGTAGATTCCTTTCTCGAAATTTGCGACGTCCGAGCAGCCAGTGTACGACTGCGCCGACGGTGTCTCGAGGTAGAGTGAGTTGTTGCTTAGCGTTGTTAATCCACCAAGAA
Source organism: Phytophthora pseudosyringae (assembly GCA_019155715.1). Classification (NCBI taxonomy): domain Eukaryota; phylum Oomycota; class Peronosporomycetes; order Peronosporales; family Peronosporaceae; genus Phytophthora; species Phytophthora pseudosyringae. The sequence goes on from JAGDFM010000359.1 coordinate 27,629, forward strand.
CTTGTTGGACGAGTGGGCTCTGTCCGATAGTCGTCGTACCAGCATACCCCGTGATGAGATTCGACGTGTACACCTCGATAGGCAAGTCGTGCGAAACTTTTCCGCGAAGAATGATGAGTGCCGTCGAAAACGATCGGAGAGAGATAATCACGTACATCACCGCTACAACGAAGACTGCCACGCGGTGGATCAGTCGGAAAAGGCGCAACTCTGTTCTTCGCTCACGTGGTTGCTGAAGCTTATCCGTTGAGCCCAGCGCTCTCTGTGAAACGCTGGACACCAGCTTTGGCTTTGGTGGTTCCGAGATGTCGGTGAACCCTTTGTCGGCCATGATGACCTGGGAAAGCAAATTGGCAAGTAAAGTCGGTGTGAGCTTCGTTGTCGTCTATTTTGGGAGGGATAAATATGGTATGCTTTTTGCCAGTTGCTTATCTCATCTTTTTCTTTGGTCTATTTTGGCTGAGTACGACAGGTTTACCGATCGAGCTTGCTTGCTCAGAGCGAATGAATCTTTTATTAGCACAGTACGATGCCTGTGGTGTTATTTCTGGCTGTTCTGTTCTGCTCCGCTTGTACTCTCGTCCTAGACGTGCTGTACCGGAGCAAATGCTACCGGAAAAATCGTATAGATAGAGCACCAATTTTCTATTGCGGATTGCGAGGTGCTCTATCATTACGACACCAAGGCGCACTGCCACAAGCGTTAAAAAACACGGTGGGATTTCAAAAGTTCTCAGAACAAGGTGCAAACCACTAAACAACGTGAGCCACTCATACAAATCAAATCTCCTGCAACCACCCGAGTCACCCCACCACTACCAACACCAGCTGGCCCAACTCACCGTGTTTTAATACAGTGATCTTTCGTTCGTTCATGAACCTGGCTGTTCTTTGTTTTAGCATTGCAGCGGTCGGTTGCTATTTACTTAGAGAGCTGACGTGGTGCTCTACCTTTTTGGGTGCTCTATCTATACGATTTTTCCGGTAAGATCGAGCTGAGGTGCGCAGTTCTCAGAGAGCGTCTCCGCTCCCTAATTCTTCAAGCTCCCGTCAATGCCAAGACGAGATCGCAGTGTGAAGGCCTCTCACTTCGAAAGCCGGACACGCACACGTTGAGATGTGGTAAAAACGTTCGGGTAAACAATCTCATTGATGGTATTTTTCTAAAGTGCGGCATTCTACCTAACTAAGCCAGGATGTTAATGTTGAGAAAGATCAAGTCCTGCCAACTCAACGTCTCAGGATACACCAGCTGCGCTGTACGTTGAACCGTGTTACCGTCCACCGCATATACGTACACGTTCGTGAACCGAGAACGGAACGCCTTGATCATGATGATCGACAGCAAGTCCTTCGAGCCAACAAGAAACCTACTGTTCGCCACCACGTACCCCGAGCAGTACACACCGTCAGCTGACGCGAACTTGAGACCCTTGAAGAAGACGTAGTTCTTGTAGTCGGAGATGAGTCCATATCGAGCTTCGAGCTCGGCACCGGTGGAAACCTCGAAGTTGGTGAGATTTCCCTTCTGCGCGGTGGCCGCCTTCTCGTTATTGGATCCATCGCCAGTGCTGCGACCTGTGACTCCAGCCCCTAAAACTTCCGGGTGCAGATAGTGGTAAACTTTTCGTGTTGTCACGAACCCAAGAACAAAAAATATCATCACGTATTTCGGGAAGATGGAGACGAAGAGGAAGCTGAAGTCGATTCGCTCGAGCTTGTGGGTGGTCCAGAGACGCATCGGCGAGATTTGGAGCTGATCAGCATTGACGGAGGCGATGCCAAGCCGAAACTCGTTGGCCGAGTATTTCGTAATCGCGTCGAGCACGGGGTGTACCCAGCACAAAATGTCTTGGCGATAGCTGTGGATCACCTCGAAAATCATGAGCGCGAATGCTGGGTCAATTCTTTCCTTGCTCAGGTGCCCAATGACTCCGAATAAGCTGAGGAAGACCACCATCAGGTCAGCGTGCACAAGTTCCGAGTGGATTGGAATTTGCTGTGCGCCAGTGATGTCATTAGCGTTTGCTAGAAAGAACTCGATGAGGGTCCAGTACTCATTCACGTACCAGGAAGCGAGCACGAGAGTAGCCCGTAGCACGAGAGCTGAGGTCGACACAGAAGCAAACGCGTCGCCAATCCAGATTTTGCCCATACGCAAGTTACGGAACACCAAAATCGACAGTACCCCCAGCGAAAAAAGCATTTGCCACGCGAACACAATGTGAATGCCGTGCACCCAGGCCCATGAATCGAACATAATCGGCACGCCATACCATTTCCAGCTTGACAGTGCGCGCGCAGGGCTCTCCCGCTCCACTTCCCAGAACAGGTTACGGATATTCGCTTGCTCCGATTCGGCATTGAGGAAGAACCCGCGACGTCGGGACGTCTGAACCTTCAACTGCGCGTCTGCTGATGCATTGCGTTGAATGCTAGTCATCTCCCAGTAGCCGTATGGCGATACGTCGTCCAGCGTGTAAACGTTGAAGGTGGGCGTGCTCGTGTATGGGTAGTCCAACCCAAGTACGAAAAACTGCTCCACCTCCGTAGCTCTCATGTCACTCACGGAGAAGAGGGCGGCCACGATTGTCGGCCCTCGTCGACTCTGCTCTGGAACGCGATAGTCTTGAACGGAGAAGGAGAGAGCGACGATCCGAACATCATCGTGGTCGTGTTTGTGTCGCACCAAGTTGTATACACGCAGCAAGCTGGGATCTCCCATCACCAACGGAGGGGACGTGCAATCCACCACCGACATGATGAACTCCATGTCGTGAAGAGTGGTGAGGTTATACGCGCTGGAGCTGATCAGATCTAAGAAGCCTCCGTTCAGGAACGATGCGCTGTAGATTGCCGAGTCGAACATTTCGACATCCCCACAATTCACGAGCGAAGTCGTGGTCGCCGACTGGAGATGCAGAGTCGCGTTCGCTGGTGTCGTGTCACCGCCCAACACCTTCTGGACGAGTGGGCTGTCGCGAATGAACCCGTCCCCAGCATAGGCAACAATGAGCTCGGCCTTGAGAGTTCCGAAGTGTTGTGGCCCAACGTGGGCTCCTTGGAGCACATCGACGGTAGTACTGGCAGCTTTAAACCCGACGGAAGCGTATGTCAAGGCCGCCACCACTCCTGCCACTCGTCGCGCCAGATTGATTAGCTGCATCGACGTAATTCGCTTCTTCTTCTTGTGTTTTGGACTCTTCGGCTTTTGATTGAGTTTTCGAGACCAACCGATCGAGTTCGCCACCTCCAGCACCAAGTCTTGGGGTACCACACGTGCACCCACCCCCATTTTAGTTAGAAAGAGTCTAAAGTGACTGTGCAGCACAATATATGCAAGTGGTTGTGAGTACAATCGCTTCACCAAAGCTCAATGTCGCGTCGGGAGCTTACGTGGTGCACTCGTCAGTACAGGAAGTGAGTCCAGGACTACGTGGTCGGACGACGTGATCGGATACGTAAGGCGAACGAGGCTCGGTATCGACTGTTGTTCGAGGCAGCAAAAATAAATCTGGACGAGGTCGATCGCTTTCAAATGTCAGTCGAGTCCGCCGTCGGCAACCTACCTGTGAATAGCATGATGGGGTCTGTGCTTTAAGATCACAAGAGAATTCGCCATGGCATTCGACGTCGAGTAGGTCCAGCCGATAAGACGAGGAAGGTCGTAGAACACAACTCTATCTTTATGTCTTGGCCGCTACTTGACCACATAGTCTGGCGGACGCTATTGGTGACAGAAGGTTTTAGTTTCGACCAATACTGCATGGAAACTAGTTCGGGGTCCCAAACGGCTGAAGATTCTGTCGCTTCTCAAGCTAATGAAACCTTTCTATCTTGTCCACTAACTAAAATACCGGCAAGGGAAGCTAAGACAGAAGATGCTAATTGCGTCCAAGCATTTACCTTCGTTCAACTTTGTTCTCGCATCCTAGAAGTCCGACCAATTTACCAAACATCATTCGCCGTCCACACCGCACACGTGAATCAAGAGCACCACGCAGAGCGACAAGCTAACCAAAGGCAAGTCCTGCAATGGATCAAACACTAGAAAATAATGTAGGCTAACTACTTCGAATTCTGTACTTATGCTAGAATATTGATGTTGAGGAAGACCAAGTCCTGCCAACTCAACGTCTCAGGATACACCAGCTGCGCTGTACGTTGAACCGTGTTACCGTCCACCGCATATACGTACACGTTCGTGAACCGAGAACGGAACGCCTTGATCATGATGATCGACAGCAAGTCCTTCGAGCCAACAAGAAACCTACTGTTCGCCACCACGTACCCCGAGCAGTACACACCGTCAGCTGACGCGAACTTGAGACCCTTGAAGAAGACGTAGTTCTTGTAGTCGGAGATGAGTCCGTATCGAGCTTCGAGCTCGGCACCGGTGGAAACCTCGAAGTTGGTGAGATTTCCCTTCTGCGCGGTGGCCGCCTTCTCGTTATTGGATCCATCGCCAGTGCTGCGACCTGTAACACCTACATGCTGCTGGTCTGGATAAAATCGATGGTAGACCTTCCGCATTCCCACGTACACAAGTACGAGGAGGACCAGTAGAACCTTTGGGAACAAAGTGGCAGCCAAAAATCCAAAGTCGATTCCGTTGAGCATATGCGTAGTCCAAAGACGCATAGGGGATAGTGCCTTCTGCTCGTCTGTGACGGTGGCGATGCCCGCTCGGTACTCGAGGTTGGCATAACTTACGACTGTCTTGAGCACGGAGGAGGACCCGCGAATAATATCCTGTCGGTTGGTGTGGATGATCTCAAACAGGAAAAGCGCGAACGCTGGGTCGATGCGCTCTCTCGTGAAGCGCCCGATGAGCCCGATAATACTGAGAAACATTACGAGCAGATCGGCGTGGGCCAGCTGCGCCTGAAGCGGAACCCTCTGCGTTCCAGCGAGTTCGTTGGCGTTGGAGAGGCAAAACTCGACAAGTGTCCAGTACTCGTTCACGTACCAGGACGCCATCACGAGCAGCCCCCTCAGCATGAGTGTGCCATTGGACACGGAAGCGAAGGCGTCACCGATCCAAATCTTGCCCATGCGCAGGTTGCGAAACACCACGATCGAGAGCACTCCCAGTGAGAAAATGGTCTGCCAGGCGAAGATGAGATGGATGCCGTGCACCCAAGCCCACGAGTCGAAAATGATCGGCTCGCCGTGCCATTCCCACACTGACAGAGCCGTTGCCGGACTTTGATCCCCCACCGACCAGTAGAGGTTCCGCATGTTCGCCTGCTCCGATTCGGCGTGCAGGTAGAACCCGCGGCGTCGAGCTGTACGTGCGTGGATGATCGGATCAACCGATATGTTGTGTGGCACGCTGGACATCTCCCAAAACCCATTCTCCGATATGCCGTCCAGCGTGAACACATTAAAGGCGGGGGCACTTGTGTACGGGTAGTCCAATCCAAGGACGAAGTATTGGTCCACGTTGGTGGCGTGCATATCGCTCACGGAGAAGAGCGTCGCCAAGATAGCTGGCCCGCGCCGACTTTGCTCGTCCACGCGGTAATCTTGCACGGAGAGAGAGATGGTGACAATGTGGACATCTCCCGGTTCACTCTTGCGACGTACCAAATTGTACACGCGCAGCAAACTCGGATCACCGGTCACCAACGGCGGAGACGTGCAGTCAATCACCGGCATGATGAGCTCAATGTCTTGAAGATCGGTAAGGTTGTACGAGCTAGTAGCAATGAGCCCCAAGAAACCATCGTTGAGGAACGAAGCGTCGTAAATGTCCAAGTTGAACATCTCTATGTTAGCGCATTTCTCGAACGATGTTGACGTCGGAGACTGCAGATAGAGCGTCTCGCTTCTTGGCGTCGTGTCACCTCCCAGCACCTCCTGAACTAGAGGGCTGTCTCGGATGAGTCCGTCGCCGCAGTAGCCCACGATGAGTTCTGCTTCCATTGTACCGAATGCCTGCGACCCAACACTTGTTCCTTGCAGCACGTACATCGTCTTGTACGCCGACTGAAGGCCGATGCCTGCATACATCAAGGCAGCAGCCACACCTCCTATCCGTCGAACCAAGTTGAGGAGTTGGGCTCCGGTGATCCGCTTCTTGGGCGTTCCTCCGTGGCCTGGACGCTTGTTTCGACGCTGGGCAGGGACGACGCGTGCGATGAGGCCCGTCATCGCCACCAGCAAGTGTGACCCAGTTCCCAATGCTAGTGAATGAGATGCAGAGGGGAAGTGCTCACCGTTTTGGCAGGGTGAGGACCAGAACGAGAAGAGTGGCCGTCGTCTAAATCTGAGGGCGACTGAAATAGCGGAAGGTTGTATTCAAGTGCTTCAAGCTCTTCAGAAATAATTGTTATGCATGCATACCCGAGTTCGTTACATGTAGACGGTTGATATTTCTGATGATATAGGCGACAGCAAGTGAAGGTTGAAGTGCCATCGTACCATTTTCCACAACGGGGGCAATCAACTCCACGTTCGAGAGGTATCCGACAGCCCACCCGCCGCCTGTTTCTGCCGTGAATTGAACATGAACCGGAGGAAGGTGTTGCTGTAGATTTGGTCGTCGAATCCGTTGACGATAGTGCATCCGGTAAACGAATGGATTGTGTCTGTTTCGAGGTAAGACGTGTCGTCCCTTGGGGCAGTGGTCAGCAAGCAGGGTGCTTTCGTACCCAGGTCTTTGGACTGGAAGCCGCACAGCACAGCACAAAGGACTTGACCGAAATCTCGACAGACCACAGCGCGGTGGAGGAGGCGCAGGGATTCAACCTGGCCCACGTCGATCTTCTCCATTCTCCAGCGTCTTCTGCCGTCGGACGGTCGAATTAGTAAGGCGAGCAGAGCTGCAAAGTGCCAAGTGGGCTAAAGCAAAGTGAGGGGACTCCGCGTCGTTTCAAGTAGAGTTTGCAATGTACACTACCAGGTTACGTGCGTATCATCAGTCAAGTAAACACACATTCACTGCAATGAGCCAGTCGCTCCAGCTTGTCATAGCTGTTGGCCTCGATCGATTGGCAAATTGCCAGCGGCAGATTGCCACCAGCATTGCCATGAGACAACAGCGCTTGGTAGGTGCTTGCGCATCCACCAAGACCGATGTGTGACAGACATGCGCAACTGAAGCAGGCAAGCGTCTGACGTAGCGGAGGTCATTCATTGCCCAATCGCCTGGGACGGACACAAGCAGACCCCGAGACAACCAAAGCAGCAGAGATGCCTACTCAGGTGGCGACGCAGACCGCAGCCAAGTCGGACGTTGACTACGTGCTCGTGGACTTCGAGCCGCTGCACAAACAGCGCTGGCGCAGCGAGACCGTGCGCCTCGTGTGCGTGGAGTTCCCGCCCCACACGCAGAGTCTGTGGCACAAACACCTGAACTACGGCATCTACGTGGTCATGGCGCCGCTCAGCGTGACGGAGCAGCCGCACGGCCAGAAGCCGCGCCCGCTGGTGCAGGACAAGGGCTCCGTCTTCTGTCGGGACCACACCAAGGACAAGCTGTTGCACGTCATCACCAGCCACGAGACGCCGCTCTTCATCGTGGAGGTGGAGCTGCTCAAGAAGAAGGAGGACGTGGAGCCTCACAGCCAGGTCGCGCTGCACTCCAGCCAGGGCGTCGAGCTGCTGAATGACGAGCCCGAGTGCCGCGTGTACCGCCTGACGCTGCAGAACGACGCTACTGGTGATGATGACCAGGCAACTCCCGAGATCTCTCTCAACCTGCCCACGGGCGCTGTGCTCGTCGCACTGGACGATTGCGAGGTGGAAATGACCAATGCGTCGGAGGACCCGAAGGTCGAAGCGGAGCGCAAGCTGTCGCTGAAGGTGGCGGACGACGTCCAGCTGACCGCTGGCAAGTTTAACCTCCAGTTGCTGTCGTCCAGCTCGAACAAGACGCAGTTCATCCTCGCGGAGGTTTACTAAGTTGCTCGGGCGGTGAACAAGAAGTGCGTGTGAACCGGTAGTCGCGCCGAAATCGGAAGACAGCCGAGCAGGACCCCGTTGTCTCGGGCGGTGTGGCGACCCCATTCGCACGGAACCACAGAATAGGAAGAGCTCCTCTGTCAGTGTCTAGCGTGTGCCTAATCTACTCTTTATTGATGCAAACCACTTTGAATGGTCAAATCGACGCGTGTTTCGGGCAGCTGCCGTCACAGACGCAGGCAGGTACTGAACCATTCTCTCAAATCGCGTGGGAGACCGCAAGCGCTATGGAGCCCGAGAACGAGGCCGAGCCCAACGTCGACTACGTGCTCGTCGACTTCGAGCCGCTACACAAGCAGCGCTGGCGTACGGATACTGTGCGCCTCGTGTGCGCCGAGTTCCCTCCGCACACGACGTGTCTGTGGCATCAGCACCTCAAGTACGGGATTTACGTCGTCATGGCGCCTCTCGACGTGCTGGAGCAGCCGTACGGCGAGAAGCCTCGGCCGCTAGTGCAGAAGAAGGGGGCGGTCTTCTGTCGTGACCACACCAAGGACAAACTCATTCATATGGCGACCACCAGTGAGCTGCCTGCGTTCCTCATTGAAGTCGAGTTGCTCAAGGAGAAGGCGGACATGGCTCCAAACGGCCATCTGCCACTGCACGAAGCCAAGGGGGTCGAGCTTCTCAAGGACGAACCGGAATGTCGGGTGTACCGCATCACTGCAAGCGACGACCAGGCAGCTACCGAGATCTCGCTCGACCTCAAGAGTGAAGCGGTTTTGCTAGCACTGGACGACTGCGAGGTGGAAATCTCGGGCATTTTGAACGACAAGCCAGAGGAGACCACGAGTCAGATGCTGTTGAAAGTAGGTGGCGATGTCCACCTGAAGGCTGGGAAATTCAGGCTCAAGCTCGTGACGTCAAGCGTGAAGAAGACGCAGTTTATATTGGCCGAGATCTATTAGCTCCGGCTGAATAGCTGCCGGTGTAAGGTACCTGCCACAAATGCAAGCACCCCGCTACCTTGAATAGCGACCTAGACACCGACTCTCGACCAGCTTGTGCCGTTTACATTTGCACGCTCCAGAAGTCCATCTTGAAGTCGTGCTTGAAGATGTACGACTGGACGAAGCCCGGGTCCGTGATCGTGGACGTCTGGTAGTTGTAGATCAGCGCCTTGCGCTCCACCTTGGGGTCTTCGAACCGCTGATCGTTCTTGCGCGCTTCATCTACGAAGAAGTTGGCGAAGAACTGTCCGCCCGCGACGCCCTCGCGTGAGTGGTCCACCACCTCGTACGGGGTACCGTCCTGGTACTCTCCGTACTCGAAGCTGTTCTTCTCGGGGTGGAATTGCACCGCATAAACCGGGTACTCCTTGGCTTCAAAGGCTGAAATGAACTCGACCCCCTGTCGGTCCATGTTGGTGGCCAACACATTGTAAAAGTCCGAGAGGGACGAGTACTGGCTGAACCTCTCGGGGGTGATCCCCTGCTCGTGGTTGTTCATCGTGATGGGCTTGTCTTGCAGCCACGAGTAGAGCTCGGGGCCGGCCTGGCTGAATAGCCGACTGGTGGGCGCCGCGTCCGTAAAGTTCAAGGGCAGAGTGATGTTCATGGAGTCGAGTCCGTTGTTGAGCGAGTCCATGTCCTTCGTCGTGAGCTGCACGAGCCACTCGAAGCCCAAGCACGTGGCCCACACGGGGAAGTGCACGCCCTTGTCGTTGAGCTCCAGCGCCAGCTGGAACAGCCGCTCGGCGCGGTCATTGACGGTGGCGGCGCCTCCAGGGAACAGCAGCCCGTTCAGCTGCGGCACTAGCTGCTCCAGGTACGGCTTGGGCGCGTTGTACGGGATAGGGACCACGCGCCCCCCGGCGCTTTCCACCCACTTGACGTACGACGCCGCGATGTACTCGCCGTGCTGCGAGATCGGGTGCGCGAAGACACCAATAATCGGCCCGCGAGCGCTGGCGGCGGAGACGGAGAGGTCCAAGGCCGCGGAGAACACGAGCGACCACAGCAGCTTGAGCGCCATGGCGAAGATGCGGAAGATCGGAAGAATAGTACGAATTTTGACCAATAACATTCACGGTCTTTACAATGAGCAAGTATCCACACGTCACATGTTCTAACGGCTCCGTGTCCAACAGGTGAAGCTACAGGTTTCCCCGCATAATCCTCTGGAACGAATAAAAGTCTGCGAGGTTGCAAGAATTGTGGTTCTGCTCAAAATTTCCCTGGGCGATTGGTTGAATCGCGCGAGCCGGTGGAATGACCTCTTCCCGCTATACTCCCGTTTAAATACGAATGCAAGCATAAGCGAACTGCTTGGGAAGCCTCTGCGCGATCGCCCAAAAGTGCTTCGGAATTGTAAAGGGGCGATTGACGCAACCGGCCAAGATCGGCAAATTCAGGTTGAATTCACTTGGTGATGCCCGCCAATGTCTTGGTATTTGGATTCAGTATGCCGCGAACGGCATTTTGATCCACCAACAGCAAAATACATCATATCTACTCGCGAAATTCGGAATTGACCAGTGCAGACTCTCGACAACCCCCATGGATGTCAGCCATGGCTTCTTTGAAGTAAATGAAGAACCATTCCACGCCACCAATTCGTTTCGAGAAGCCATCGGCTGCTTTCTTTGGATCTCAAACTGCACTCGCCCAGATGTTGCTACAGCGACAAACTGCCTTTCGCGTTTTGTGTCGTGTCCAACAACGATAAACTGGAACGAAATCAAACGTATTTTACGCTACTTTGAGTTCAGGACTGTTCTACAAGTTTGGCAACGACTATATCTCACAACTATCACCAGTCATTTACTCCGGCGCCAACTGGGCTGGTGATTCTTCAATGCAAAATTTACAAGCGGAGCTGTCTTGCAGATCAACGGAGCGACTATTTCATGGTCCTCGAGGAAGCTGTCAACCGTGGCCCTTTCAACAATGGAGGTTGAATAAGTTGCTGCGTATTCGGCCATCCAAGACTGCATTGCGATCCGCCAACTACTTCTGGAACTCGGCACTAGTTTTTTCTTCGAGTTGACAACCAGTCGGCAATTAAGTCCATGGAGAATGCAGTCATGTGGTGAAGTGCCAAACCCCAAAATAGTAGTAAGCCTATCGATCCAGTGGAAACTGGAAGCGATGTTGGGTCATGATCACTGAGAGTCAAGGGACGAGTGTTGGCGTGCGTCGATGCGCTGGCGGGGGATAAAGATCGAGGCCTACCAGCGAGCGACAGACTACGACCGACCGCCGATCGATCCTCGACCAAGTTCTACAGATGGCTAGTGATCGCAACCGGATCTCGATCGGGATCGACAGACGGCAGATTGCGATTGGCAGACGGCAGATCACGATCGTCTTCAGATCGCGATTAACAGACGGCAGATCGCGATCGGCTTCAGATCAGGATCGACTGGTGGCAGATCACGATCGTCTTCAGATCGCGATCGACATATGTCTTCTGACAGATCGACCTACGCTTTTGGTCGATCGGGGTTACCAGATCGGCATACAGGTTCCGGCAGATCGGGGTTGATCGATCGCGATCGATCACGATCGAGCATGATCTACGGGATGATGAATCGGGAAGCTAGCAGGCTTCGAGTGGTTGAAGAACAGACATAAATAAGGACAGCTGGGTGTCGTAGGATGCAGCTCAGGATGGGAAGACAGACAGAGATAGGGATAACAACAATCAGACCCGAATTTGCACTGGACCCCACAAGTATATCGCCTTCGCCAAGCCACGGGAACTACATTGGCCCTGGAAGGTGTTCACGAAGCAGACGTAGCAGATCTAACGTTGGTTGTGATAATTTGATCACAACCAACGTTAGATCTGCTACGTCATAACACATTGGCCAGATCACACCGCCTAGTGACCCACCCTTCAAGTGCAGATCCCAGATCGACCAGAGTTATTGCCTGGTCGGACGATCCTCAGACTCTCAACGACTATAATCCCGCTAGAGGAAGCGGCAAGTACAAGGAACGAAGGGACTCGACTTTACATTGGACTACGCAACTACATTGGCCATACAATGTATTGGCAAGTCAAGGGTAGGTGATATAGTGTCGTGGCGTAAGTTTCGGATAATACATTGGCCGACCCTTCCACACACTAGTGATCTACTGTTCAAGAACGCATCTCGATCAACCCGTATTCAGTGCTAGACCGGCCATCACTTCGACTCTCAACTATGATGATGGACAATTCAGAACTCGATCTCTCGGTTTCGCCAAGTACGGGTCGGTTTTCTTTGCCTGACTCTCTCGACCTTTAGGCAAAAGAAGGGAGCCGGCTTGCAATAGACGGGGCGTCTATTG